>MU860383.1:0-21419 GCA_033296875.1 Achaetomium macrosporum | reverse complement strand
TGGTCGCACGATGCGACGCGGCTCGCGTCGGCGTCTCACGACAAGACCGTCAAGATCTGGGATCCGGCGACCGGCCAGTGCGTATCGACGCTCGAGGGCCATAGCTCCTTCGTCAGCTCCGTAGCCTGGTCGCACGATGCGACGCGGCTCGCGTCGGCGTCTCACGACAAGACCGTCAAGATCTGGGATCCGGCGACCGGCCAGTGCGTGTCGACGCTTAAAACCGGTCAAGTCCTCTTTGATCTCCAATTTCATAGATCCAACTCTGACCTTCTAACGACTGACGTTGGCACATTCGACTTACAGTCCGCCGCACTCTCTGCCTCCTTCGGCCCCGCTTCCACTGATCGTAGATCACCAACCGCTGTGGGATATGGTCTAAGCAGTAACGATACCTGGATCACATATGAAGGAGGAAACCAGTTGTGGCTGCCGCCCGAGTATCGGCCGTCATCTTCAGCTATATCTGGAACGGCTGTGTCAATAGGATGTTCGTCAGGCCGTGTCTTGATCTTCGTGTTCTCAGATAGGAACCCGATTCTGTAGTTATTAGGGACAGCAGTATCCTTTCGTCTTTCAACTTTCTAGGTTCCTCTTGACTCATCACTTTCTGTCTCTTATTTTTTCCTTCCATAGCGTGACACAAGAAAGGGTGTGGGAGGACCGGTAAATTTATAGCTTGCTGAGTTGAGTTCTAGCGTTTTCCAGATGTTTCCTCAAAACAAGGAGTCGCTCCAGCACTAGTTATAACTAATAATAATAATAATAATAATAAAATGTCGGCGTAGCCCTGCTTCACCTTATCAATGGGGCTTGCTTTGGGGTCGACTTTCCAGAGAAGTCTGGATCTGCACACCACAACCGATTATTAATACCCGGGCGGCGATGTCAAAAGTAATACCGAGCACACATACGATTTAGGGGATATAACCCTTCCATGAGCTTGGTCCGGCTTCCAACGTGCCATTCATGTTGATTCGATAATTAGTCTTGTTTCTGATTTGTTCTTAGTCGAGGCTGTGACTGACAAGTGAGGAATTGACAGGTGAAGAGTTGGGATGTGAAAACTTGGAGTTGTATCTGGCTTTATACACATAACCCTCTGTGGACGGGCAAACTGCGTGCTAAACCCTGTTCATGGCCGCAATCACCTACGCCAACATCGATTGACAGGCAGTCGTCGGTCGTCTACTTCTAAGTTGGGTAACTGTTGTGAAATGAATTACGTAGCCAGCTTCGTCATCAGTGATGCGATCAGCTTCAAGTTGGTCATCGAATACTATCGGCTGGGCTCTAGTAATGATGAAGCGGTGCTTTCATGGCCGCAATCACCTACGTCACCATCGATTGGCAGACCGAGGAGCTCTACTTGCCATCAGATTTTAAAAATTCACTCTGCTCAAAAGTAATTGTCCTCCAGCACCCTCATCATCTGGTTGTTCATATATAGCCAGTTCCCCAGCTCTGTTCCCTGCTGATCGACCTCCATGGTTAGGTCGCCGGGCATGGCAAACGACGCGCCGGTTGCCCAACCACGGACGGACGAGCCCTCGCCAAAAGCAGTCCCTGCAGCCAACCCCGAGCCATCTGAGCTCAGGAACGGCATCTGCGGCACGTTCTGGTGACCCGTCGAGTCCGCCGTCGGCATCAGCGTTGGCTGTTGGAAAGGAGGCTGCATTAGCAGAGTGGCCCCGTTATCCCAGGCATTGACTCCCGAATCTCCGGGCCGGTTCACCGCTTCTGTCTTCAACTTCATGTAGCTGCAGGCGACGTCGTACAAGACCTTGAATAGGCGGAGTTCTTTCTTGACGCCGGGGGAAAAGAAGTCGGCTGCATTCGACTGCAGGATCTCGACGAGATTTCCGAGACGATCGAGGTCGGCTTGGTTACAGGTCTCTATGACGTGACAAAAGAGAACGGTGAAAGGCACGAAAGGCGATTGGAGAAGGGCCCTATGACGGAACGTCAGTTTCTCCACCATCTGGCTCAACCATGATATGATGCCCGCGTACCAATTAACGTATGGTTCAAGAAAGTCATCCTCCACGTCTGTCAGGATGGCCATGGATCTCTTGTGTTCTTCGAGAGCTTCGCGAGCACTGGCGATGCAGTCTTTTCCAAATACAGTACCGTCACTTGGTTCGGGGGGTATGGCCCGGTAGAGTAGACAGAAGAGGGATAGATGGCTGACGCTAGTGATGTGGTCGAATGCGTCGAAAAACTTGACGCCAATCGCCTGGCGCATCGCGTCTTTGTAGCGTCTCTCCAAGGTGGTCAGTATACAAAGGCAGTAACATTCAGAGGGTGCTAAGCAGTAAGAGTTGAAAGGGTAGAACAACTAGGGGATTTTGGGGAAAGCATGAGGCTTACATCGTCTGCCGTGATCTTTGTTGTGTGCGCTTGCAATTCCGATGCTAGGTGTCTAGCCCGAGCAACGCGAATAGCTTGTGGCTGGATCAGTGCGGCAGGGCTATATATTTGATCATACACCATGCCCTGAAGCCTGGCAAACTCCACCCATTTTTTCATCTGGGCAAGATTCGCCACTTCTGACCTCGAGTCCATCATTGGCAGAGGGACAGTGACATCCCCGTCTCGGATAGTGGAGGACCGGCCAAGGCGAAGAGAGAGGGCCTTTTCATATATGTATATGATCCAGAACATCTTGATCTTCTGGGCCCTGTGCTCCGGACTATCTTGCGTCATTGCAACGATATTATGCATTCCCAAAGTTTGGCTCATGTGAGAAGCTGTGGCGATAAAGTTCCAAGCAGCTGACGGTTTGCAGACTTCAATACAATACATTGCCTGGTTGGGAAAGTCAGACAGGTCAGCTGGTTCCCGATGTGCTAGGATGCGTACTTACGGCCATGGCCATAGCGGATGTGGTGTCCAGACTCGACGGTAGATGGAATGGCAGATTGGACAGGACGGTCTCAAGATTGTCTCGACACATGGTTGCCTGCTCTGCGTAATGGGCCTTTGCGCCGGGCTCTGTGCTGACGCTCTTGCATAAATTAAAGAGCCAATAGAGACCCGCGTTGACGATGATCAGGTCCGCATGGTTGGCATCCCCAGGGGAGTACACCTTGAGGAAAAACTCTGTGAAGCGGGCGACTGAATTGGCTTCGTGGTTCCAGAAGAACCTGACCCGGGAATGCTCTGCGAAGTAGTGACTGTCAGCATAGGTACTGACAGTTTGGAGACACACATTCTTGATATGTACCTTTGGCCATCCTGAGGCACGTGAAGGCTGACTCGACCGGCGGCATTGGAAGATTGCGAACCGTGCAGCCAGGTTCTAGTGGTTTGGCATGAGGGTAAAGGTAGTCTGCATCCTGCTGGTCGGTCTGGGTACCGAGAGTGGTGCTCAGCGAATCTAGCACAGAGGCCATTTCCCGGGTGATGTCGACAGAAGGTCTGTTGACAATGGCATCGCGGAGGAACCGGTTGGCAAAAGCGGCCTGGGCTGACAGAGACGACTCTCCCTCGTACTCCAGCTTTGGCGTGAGGATCTTGTGCGTCTCGCAGCTGGCTGGCGATGCTGTCGCGGGCCTTCCGGGTGTGAGGTTGGGGGAGGCCGACGTAGTGCACGAAGGGCCGCAAGGAAATGGTGCGTTCGTTCGAGGTCTGTCATCGAGATTGCCCAAGGCGTAGCCTAATTCTTCGAGCTTCTTTGCGATGAAGTCAATCTTTCTCTCGCTGACTCGCAGGGTCAGAGGCGAACCCAGGAATTGTTTTCTTTGGGAAAGCGAGTGAACTTACTACAACTCGGAAATAAAAACCCTTTGACGCTTCTCTTTGGGTTTGTGCGTTGGGTAAGTGCAGGGGGCATCAATGCGGGCGCAATAGGAGCATGGATGCCGTCGGTCACATCGCACCTGTGGATTCAGTGGTCAGTCTGGTCGAGCGGCCAACAACTAGAATAGCGAGGCTCGGAGTACTTTGCGACGTCGGCATCGATCACACTAGAGAGGCGAAAGTCAGCGGCGGGCGTCGGGCGAGGGATTCGAGGCGTGACTTGCCGATAACTTGGAGTGGGGGATTTTGTCATCGTCCTCTTTATCGTCATGGCCAGGACGCCGAGACACCGACTCATGGAAATCGCTGGCACTGTCTGAGTCCATCTGCCTCCTGTCGGATACGTTTCCCGGGCCGTCGTGTGTCTGATACAGTGCTTCTCGGCCGATGAAACAGAAAGCGGCCGTGGAGGCGTCGTCGAGGCCGAGGATTGAGAGGGGCGCAACGAGCAGCTTGCCCCGATGATGAAATGATGGTGGTTATGGTGGATAGGACGCGGGTTACTGTCGACGCAAGCCGAACGACATAGGGATGGAATGGAAGGCGGCTGGAAGGCTGCTTGTTCTCCGAGGTCCGATGGGGGGGAACTGGGGGACGAGGATGATGTGCGGTTGCTGCCCGGCCTGCAGTATTGGAATCACTTGGCTCCCTTAATCACCGAGTTCTCTCTATTGTCCCTGTCTTTGCCCATGCTGCAGGATTCCAGGTAATTACGTAGCTTGTTGTCCAGACATTTTGATGCATTGAGGCAGGGGGTGCGGAGTCGAGGAATCTTTGCATCCCGCACTCCGTCCGCCCAGTTTGCTTCGGACGCGATTTCTTGGCGATCCGAACTGCCGCCGCCTGCCATGCGGTGGGCCCTGACTCCGCCGGCCCCTGAGCTCCTGCTTTGCGATGCTGCTCACCCACCCGAAACGGCGTTGAGAACGGCGTTCTTATTCTAACAAGGTATTAATAATGGCTTGGGGATTCTATAAGCTTCATATCTGGCTGATTGCATGCTGCGCTTTTCTTCTCTATCCTTTCAGACGGCGTCACGCGGTAGAGGAATTGTCACTTACAAGTCATACGCTCTCTCCTTTCTGCACCTGCCAGCGTCGTCCTTTTATATCGCTCCCTCTTTCATTTCTCTTCTGGCCTGACATCGACAACTTCGACCGCGTACTCCTTCCGTCTCTTTAGCTGCCGTTACGCAATCCGGTGAACAGAAGTAGACGAAGATGAGAAAACAGGAACAGGCCCACGAACCGAAGCCTCCCGGTTTGTCTGAAAGCCCCGCAAAGCGCGACGGAAAACCGGCCGTGGGCTTTGGGAGCCTTCTCGTAAGCCCTTCTAAACATGTTTGCTGTTACTGGTCCCAGATTCGCTGACAATACGCGCGATATAGAGGGTCTTCAAGTACGGACAGCCGACCGATTATGTTCTGGCATGCGTTGGACTCCTCGCTGCCATCGGCGCGGGCGTGGCATTAGCACTGGTGAACCTCGTCATCGGTCAATTCTTGGGGATGTTGAGCGACTTCACCGTCATTACCTCTGATCCGGACGGGTTCATGGCCGACGTCAGCAGATTTGCGTGAGTTTAATCCGGATCCGTTCGCCTGTGCCTACTCATATCTAACCTTTGGTAGCTTATACTTCGTCTACATTGGCATCGCCCGCTTCGCCTTGACTTACATTTATGCTACCGCATTCACTTACGTCGCCTTCAGATTGACTCGCAACGTTCGACAGCTGTATCTTCGATCTGCTCTGAGCCAGGAAGTCGGCTTCTTTGACCAAGGAACCGCTGGCTCCATTTCCATGCAGGCAACGTCCAACGGAAAGCTCATCCAGACCGGTATTGCCGACAAGCTTG
This sequence comes from Achaetomium macrosporum, assembly GCA_033296875.1. Taxonomy (NCBI): domain Eukaryota; kingdom Fungi; phylum Ascomycota; class Sordariomycetes; order Sordariales; family Chaetomiaceae; genus Achaetomium; species Achaetomium macrosporum. The sequence continues at coordinate 15,761 of MU860383.1, read as the reverse complement.
GCCTCTTCTTTGAGTCCATCGCCACCTTCCTGGCCTCCTTTATCCTCGCTTTTGTCAGCCAGTGGAAGCTGACTCTGATCATTATATGTATTATCCCGGCTGTGATGCTCGTCGTCGGTGGGGTTGCCACCATAGCTACTAAAGTGGACAGCAAGGTCTTTCAAGTCCTCGGCCAAGCCGGAACATACGGCGAAAGCACTCTCGGAAACGTACGCGCCATCAAAGCGTTCGGCCTCGAGTCACGAATCATTCGCAAGTATTGCTCGTACCTCGATGATGCTCAGCGGCTTGGTAACAAAAAGAGCGGGTTGTATGGCGTGATGTTTGGCTGGCAGTACTTTGTGATATACGCTGGAATGGGTCTGGCGTTTTGGCAAGGCGTTGAGATGACTGCCCGCGGAGAAGTCGATGGCATTGCCACTGTTTTCACGCAAGTCCTGCCCAACTATGCCAGAGGAAAAAGCCTTTTCTGCTAACCTTCACTTCCCAGGGTGCTATTCTCGGTCACGATTGCCTCAGCGTCAATCAACGGCATCGCTCCGCACATCGCCTCGTTTGTTGGTGCTGCTACCGCCGCCTCGCAGCTCTTCAGCTTGATTGACAGGAAGTCGAGCATCAATCCGCTCGATGATTCAGGGCAGACACCCACCAATGTGTCGGGCGTGATCGACATTCAGGGGATCAACTTCAGCTACCCCACTAGGCCGGACGTCAAAGTTCTCGACGACTTCTCCCTTCACATCCCCGCTGGGAAGGTCACGGCCCTCGTTGTATGTCCACCCACATTCAAAGTTCCAGGCGCTTCCGCGTTCAAAACCATCTGACCACTCATGCGCAGGGCGCTAGTGGTTCCGGCAAAAGCACGATTATCGGCCTCCTTGAGAGATGGTACGATCCTTCTGCTGGCTCGATCAAAGTCGATGGAGTCAACATCCGTGACTTATCACTCAACTGGCTTCGTACCACTATTCGTCTCGTACAACAGGTACGTGAGAGCTCCTCTTCGTCCTTCTCTATCGATTCCAGAAACATCGCGATAGACAAATCGTGCCAGGGCTGACATGATTTAGGAACCGGTTCTCTTCAACGGCACTGTCTTTGAGAACATTTCCTACGGCTTGATCGGGACGCCATGGGAGACCGCTTCAGGTGAAGAACAGCTGCAACGCGTGAGGGCGGCGGCGAAACTTGCTTTCGCCGATGAGTTCATTACCAACCTTCCCGAAGGATACGATACCCGTATTGGCGAGCGAGGCGGGCTGCTCTCTGGAGGACAGAAGCAACGTGTTGCTATTGCACGCAGTGTCATTTCCGAGCCCAAGATTCTGCTCCTCGACGAGGCAACGAGCGCTTTGGATCCCCATGCTGAAGGAATTGTTCAGCAAGCTCTCGATAATGCTTCGAAAAACAGGACGACCATCGTGATTGCCCACAAGCTTGCTACCATTCGCAACGCAGACAATATCGTGGTCATGTCTAAAGGCAAGATCGTTGAGCAAGGCCGTCATGAAGAACTCGTGGCCATGGACGGTGCCTATGCGAGGCTAGTCAAGGCACAAGATCTGTCCGTCGAAAAGCAGGACAAATCTGACAGCAGCTCCGAACATCCGTCAACAGAAGCGGCCGTACCAGTTGAATCGCTTGCCAAGTGTGAGACCGCTGAAGCCCGGCGTCTCAAGTCGCTCAAGGATAGAGAAGACTTTCGGGTCTACAGTCAAGCCGGACTCATTTATACAGTGGGCAAGCTCATACGTTCAACTCCAGAAATCAAGTTTTGGTACTGCGTTGTACTCCTGTGTTGCATTCTAGGAGGTAAGTCCCATCCAAAAGGCGCATTCACCATGAATTCTGAAGAATGACATGGCTCTCAGCGGCGGTTCACCCGGGACAGACTGTGCTCTTAAGCAGGGTTTTGGATGCCTTCACCGCTCCCAACATCGTGCCACCAGGAAGATTTGTTGCTTTGATGTATTTTGTGTTGTCCTTAGGCTCCTTGCTCGTCTACTTCGTGTTGGGCTGGTCAACAAACGTTATAGCGCAGGCAAGTGTTGCTCAAATCTCCAGATCACAAACCCACCCCGGCACGACTGACATCTTGCTTCGGTGCAGACGCTGAGCCACATGACTCGCAAAGGTCTTTTCAGTGCAATGATTAGACAAGATCTTCGTTTCTTCGATCGGCCAGAGAACACCATTGGTGCCCTCACCAGTCGAATCGACTCCCATGCGCAGGCTATCCAGGAACTTATGGGATTCAACGTTGCCCTCGCTTTTCTTTCTCTTCTTAGCGTCGTCGCCACCAGCGTTCTTGCCATCGCGGTCTCCTGGAAGCTCGGTCTTGTGGGTGTTTTTGCCGGCATGCCCCCGTTGGTGCTTTCAGGATACGCCCGAGTTCGCATCGAAACGAAGATGGACGCCGATATTGACAAAAGGTTCTCAACGAGCGCATCAATTGCATCGGAGACGGTGAACGCCATCCGAACCGTGTCGTCTCTGGCGATAGAGAACAGCATGTTGCAAAGGTACACCACCGAGCTGGATGCTGCTATTTCCAGCTCGGCCTTGCCTCTCTGCAACATGATGATCTGGTTTGCCCTGACACAATGCATGGAATATTTTATTCTTGCGCTCGGCTTCTGGTAAGGATCCAAGTCGAAGTGCAGTTCTGTTGAAGGTCTCGCTGAGTTGATGCTGACACTTCTAGGTGGGGGTCTCGTCTGGTCTCTGTTGGAGACATCACGCTTCCTCAGTTCGTCATCTCCTTTATGGGAGTGTTCTTCGCGGGACAGTCCGCTGCCGTTATTTTCAGGTCCTCAAGCAGTGAGTTTGCGTCTGCACTACTATTTCCCCGAAGTTTTAACCAACCTTTCCAGGTTTCAGCAAGGCCAATGCTGCCGCCAACTACTACTACTGGCTCGTTGATCTGCAGCCCACAATCCAGCAAACGGCCGAGAATCGGAATAAAGGTCCGGCCAGCGGCTGCAGTTCAATCGAGTTCATGGACGTCCAGTTCTCATATCCCTTGGCCCCGGACCATCGAGTCCTCAAGGGTGTGTCACTGACAGTAAGTACCTGCTTCAGACTGAGACAGGCTAACAGGGCAGCTTGACTGATCCTTTGTGGCAGGTTGATCGTGGGCAATTTGTTGCCTTTGTTGGAGCGTCTGGCTGCGGCAAGAGCACCATGATCTCCCTTCTCGAGCGTTTCTACGATCCAACCAGTGGAAAGATTGTCATTGACGGATCGGCACCTCTCACTGACATTAACCCGCGCCTCTACCGTAGCAAGATCTCCCTCGTCCAACAAGAACCCACACTTTTCCCCGGAAGTATCCGCGAGAACGTTGCAGCTGGCATAGATGACAGCGACGGCAATCAAGCAGCTCTTAACGACGACGTCATTGAAGCGGCATGCCGTGCCGCAAACGCCTGGGACTTTATCAGTTCCCTTCCTGAAGGCCTCAACACGCCGTGCGGACAAGGCGGCAGTCAACTTTCAGGCGGGCAGCGACAGCGGATTGCGATTGCCCGGGCTCTAGTTCGCAATCCTAGCGTTATTCTGCTCGATGAGGCCACAAGTGCTCTCGACACCGAGTCTGAGAAGGTTGTGCAGAAGGCATTGATGGAGGCCGCTGTTTCCGGCGACCGCATCACTATCGCAGTGGCGCACCGCCTGTCCACCATTCGTGACGCGGACCGAATTTTCGTCTTCTACAACGGGCACGTTGTCGAGAGTGGAAACCATAGCGAGCTAATCAATCAGGGCGGGATGTACAAGAAGATGTGCGAGGCGCAGAGCCTGGATAGAGCGGCTTAGACTGCGGCGGATTCGAGGCGACTGGTTCTGTTGTAGCAGTATCTTTACCCGACCAATTCTCATGAGGGGATTTGTTCGCCACGTAGTAATTCACTTCTCTAAGTTAATTTTCGTTAAGTTAACTAGACTTATTTCCTCTCAGCAATCTATCCCCATCCCATCTCTAACAAAACAAACCCGAAAAGACAGAGACGAAAAAGGAAATAGCGACGAGTGTGATCCTCTTCACTGTCTCCTGCTACCTCCTTGCCGCCACTGAGTTTCCTCCCATCTCCCTCGATATCCTCCTTTCGGCCCTCCTCCACATCATCCTCCTCTGCATGGCTTGACTCCATATCGTCTTCCTCCTCATCCCTGTCCTTACCCTACTCCGTATCGATTCCCTCCTCATTGGACTCCTCATCCCCCACATCAGGGAGACCAAGTTGCCCTGCCCACCACGATCAGGGCGTCTCTGGACACTCAAGCATCACAGCGTCAATTCCCCACATTACAAGCTTCTGCTGTCTCCGGGTAAGGCAGAGCGGCCCGTGGACCGTTGCAAGCACGTCCCGGGCGTCGATGGCATCAATTTCCCTCTTGTCTGTTCTTCCCCACGAGTTGCAGGCGCAGATCTTGAAGAGGGCGAGATCTTCGCGTGAGATGTACGGGATACTGCCAACCTGGATGTGTCTTATCCGGTGAGCGGCGGATGGCAGATAGGGACACTGAAGATCAAGAATTGAATATTAGATTAACCGTTGCAGTCCTAACAAGTGGAAAAGGAATGGAACACTCCGCAAGGAATGGAAATACAACTGTACTCGGGAAGAAGTCGACCCGGCATTCCTTTTTTCGCCCTCGGCCGTAGTGTACTTGTGATAACATATGCGGTCCGGCGACCGGGGATCATAAGAGAAGCTGCCCTCGGGATTGCAGTGGTCCGGGAGGTCCTTTGTAATATTCGGAGGGATTGCCATCCCAGAAACCTCGACGAGGAAGTCCACATCCTAAGCATAAGGTCAGCTTCGAGCAGCCAGTTAAACAGGAGCGTTGTACAACTAACCTTCGAAACCAGTGTCCCTGGTACGTAGGCCATTCGAGCAAGCCCACCGATAACAGCAATTCTGAGTTGCGGTACTTGGATTTGGGAACTCCCCTGAGGGTCTCGATGGCCGCCAGGGCAGTGGCCCGGAGCTCGCGGGCGTGCGCGGTGCTCGTCGGCATGGGATAGGGTCGAAACGGTCAAAACGTAGCTAAGGTTGCAGGTTTGATGACGGAAAGAAGTTGCGTTACCGTGGCGTTGGTGTTGCATGAGAGAGAAGAGACGAACAGCGGCGATAATGTCTATAAGTTTGTATAGAGTGGTAGGCTGGCAGATTCCGCACAATCGACTGGAAGTTTCCAACACTCAATGGTTTGGCGTCGAAGCGGCTTCACAAAGAAGCGTATGTGTTGTGCCCTTGGTCTTCGTCCTAGCCTGAGATAGATAGAGAAGTCGCCTGTGCTAACAGATAAGCTGAGATTCACGGTGTCAAAGCCCTTACTCTGCCCTTACTCTGCCGAAGAAAAGCATGAAAGAACACCACACTCCTCGGTAGCCGGGGAAAGCCTCCCAGAGCCATGTCTTGTGGCGGTGAGGTTCGCTAGTCTCGTCTGGGCGGGGCGCATGTGATTCCCCGCGATGCCTGGGCAGCCAGCCAGCTTTGTTCCTGGATGTCCGGCCCGCCGTCTAGGGTCGGGGCCTAGGCGGCATCTTCCGTCGTGGCCCGGCTCAAACAAGGGAACAGTGTCTCTGATGCCTCTGTGATGTGCACTATATGCAAGTCTCAGCCTGGTCTCTGAGTCCCGGCTTGGCCTTGACAATGCCCCTCCAGCCTAGAGATGTGGCTCAGCCTCTTGCTTGCGTCAGTTGGGACCAATGTGCATTTTGTGAAGGACAAGGGAATGGTGTATCTATAGACCATATGTAAAGAGCGGCTGTGTACGGGTAGTTACTCATAGTTGCTGCTTCGGAAACAAACTTAAAACACCTGACCTTACGTAACCGGTAGGCCACCGTCCACCTCACCCGTAACTGCTTTCAACCCAAGAAGCTGAAGGACTGCCATTCCTATTTAACGAGCAATTAACCATGAGGCCAACGACTGTCTGTGTCCATACTAAGACAAGGAAAAGACATGGTACCTATGAAATTAAATGAGCGATGAAACGGAGTGGCATTCCGGCGAGGCCGCGATCCCAAGCCGCGCCATGCTAAGATTAGCCTGTCAGATTGTTAACGTAATCTTCCTCCGGCTGTTAGCAGTATAGTTCTGGATCCCAGAGTGGCACTCCACAAGCGCTAAGCAGCCGCACACGGTGTTCTAGGGGCGGCCCCTTGCGATGTGTTGGATGTGGCGGATGACTAAGCAGAGGTGCGCAGGCCAGCCACACCCAATTTCCGGTGTGGCTGTCGTCTTTCAGGGTCTTTGGGCTTTCCCACCCAGCTAAAAACCCAACTGCTCCAAGCAACTAAGACTAAGGGCATTGCCACGTCTGATTTAATACATTCTGTTCAACCCAATCACATGAGCCCATTTTAACCGTGCCCGCTGGTGGGAAATACCACCAATCCAACACGATGCTTCTTGTATAACTTCTCGAACGGCTCGGAAGCAGGCTGAGATCCAAGTATCCGAATGGCTCGACGTATTGCGGGATGTGAGTAAAGTGTGAAATCCCGTAAGTGCCATCTATTTGCCATAGTCACGGGCTGCGATACCCACCAAGGCCTCCACCAAGACGTGCGCCTTAGGGATGAGGACCATAGTCTGGTCCAACTGGAAGGCACCCATTCCCAGACGACTTTGGTGGGGCAGAACAGCAGTATCGCCGCACGCAAGCGCAAGGTACAGGGGGAGTTGGCACCCCCGTGGGTTTGCGAGAGAAGGGTCGAACGGCGGCAGGAACCAGAGCGTCTCGGATTGCAGATGGAGGGCTATGGAATCCATGCCCTCGATATGCATATGGAACGCCGGATGCGGATGCTGCCGACCCGGGGAGGACCCCGCGTCACATGTTGTTGGATCTGGGCATGTAACGAGGGCTTTGGAGAAGCGACTGGTTGTCAAGATCCCCTTCGCGGCCTCTAAGCTTACGTCCGGGATGACGAGATCAACCCACTTTAAGCGGTTAGCGTAACATTCATGGGCCAGGAATGGTCTGGTCCTAGAAGCGGACTGACGGGACTAGTGGTTGGGACGCCGTGAACTGCCCAAAGCAAGTGGCCCCACAGCACACATGGAATCCCAGCAGCGTTGAGCGCCCTGGCCACCGAGTCTATAAGCACCTCGGTTGAGTCGGGGGCCTTGGTCCCGGGCGTCGTCATCTTCTAGGTGGTCCACGGTTGGATAGGTAGGTGAATTGGTAGATGGTCGGTGACCCACTCTGAAGACTTTCGGATTTGCTTTGGAGGAGATGGGATCGGATATAGGGAAGCCCGGCAAACCGGGGGACTTAAAATGCTTCGAGGGCGAGAGAGTCGAACCGTTCGGGCAACGGTACGGTTCGCAATGGCCACGGGTCGACTCGACGCGAACCAACCGCAGGCCGACTAAATCACCCTACCAACCATCCACCACTTTCCGCCGAACCCGCACTCATTACCTCGTGCCACGGACAGTAGGCACTGCTTCAGCCTCCTTATCGTCGTCAGCTTGTCTTGGAAGCCGCTCTGATGGATCGACAGCCAGACTACCAATCAGCGATTCTGTCGCGGAATTTTAGCGGGCCATTGTGGGACAGTGCAGCTCAGCTAGTTCGCATGTCCAGTAGCAGGTGGCTACACGTAGTCTTACGGTATGTGTGCAGCTTTGTCTCGGTAAGTGTCCGCATCCAGGTGCTGGCCTTCCCCTATCGCTGATGCCCCTGTCAGCGCTGTTCAATAATGCGAGCCTTCGCGAGAGCGAATCGGTGAAGAGTGCAGTTCATTTTTTCTACGGCGTGCTTTGGTCTGAAGAGATGCTGGTTGAGCCAGGGAGAGAGGCACCGGCGCTGAAACAAGCGTTGGGCTACGTTTCCCGGGAGAGGTTATCGTTGTTGTCTGGGCACAGAGGCGCAGGCGCCTGTCTATTCCAGGCAGCTTGGGACGGCTGTGCTACCTGAAAAAAGCTTTATTGGACGTTGGCGACCCAGCAGTCACTCGATGCTTTAGATGATGTCTTTGCTCTAGATTAATAGACAATGTGATGGACAAGTCCCACGAAGTCCAGGTACACTAACAAAAGTCCAGCCCAGCAAAGTTCAGGTCCGCAAACGTCTAGGTCCGCAAACGTCCAAGTCCATGCGTAGCATGTCAATAGTGGGATCGCCCCGGTATCCCGGTATCCGGTATCCAAGAGTCAGCTTAGTGCAGCAGTCGATATATCTCCGAGCGAGTTGCTTCTCAGGGGTAGTAAGCAAATGTTACCTGGTTGGCCGGGAAACCAAAAGGGGGCCGAATCTGGCGACGGCAAGAACCTTATTGGAGGATGATCGCATTTACTTTTCTAAATGAGCTCCTCAAGCAACATCCGAGCGTATAGTCCATTATCCTCGCTTTCCCACCTCCTGGCGTTCGGAAATACAACTTTCCGCAGCCTAGGGCAGCATCGGCTGGTATACTACGTGAAGTCTCCCCCTTTATGTTGCCCTGGGAATGGGGATATGGAGGAAGCTGCGCGAGGTGCTAGATGTGGGATACGCAGTGCCTGATGAGCAGTTGAGCGCTCCTTCAACTGCGCAACATGTCTCAGTCAAGACAAACGGGGCCTACCAGCAGCGTGACAAGGCGGCGCTCCATACAGCCTTCATTCACATCAACCACTTCTCCATTGACAGTCTCCCGCGCGATAATGGACAGCGGCCACGGCCACAAACGCGAATGCAACGTGGATTGCAACTGCAGCCATATTAGTTTGTTCTGGTTGCCAGCCGCCGCGCAGCCAAGCACCTTTACGCCGTTTGTCCGGATCCCGCCGTCTCGGGGCGCCCGTACGATGGCCCAGACCAACCAGTCGACAGAACGCGAGCCACCCGAGCCATCTAGCAAGGCGCATCAGGCAGAAGAGCATAGCAAACGGTGCGTCGGAGGACCAAGAGAGGACAGGCCCCGAGCATTCAGAAGGACAAGGTCAAGGCGAGGGGGCGTACCGACAGCCCGCCCACAGAGAGAGAGAGCAGGGAACCATAGCGGACAACGACGCGGCCGCACAGAGCACGTGCATATCCGGTGAAGACCAGGCGACGGGAGCCAGTACCGCCGCTCTTCCAGGTCACTCTTCCGACAGCGGCGAGCCAGACCCTTGTCATGCCACGCTCGGCAACAACTGCGAACCTCCCCACGTGCCTAGCACAGACTACCCAATCCCCCCCAACTATGCGGCGGACATAGACACGGCCGCAGGCACCATCCCTCCAGATACCAACTGTCCAGACGACGCGGGTGTGGAAAACACATATACGACGTATCGCCCAGAAGACGGATCCACCGGATACTGCCGGAAATGCAACTCTGCATTGGCCACCACCGCAGACGCGGCCACACAGACCGACGACGACTGGGAGCATACCACGAGAGATTCTGGTATTCCGCACACCATCCGCATTGCAAATGCAATAGAGGAGCGGCGCCGCCTACACCAAGCCTCCCTAGACAGGAAGTTCCAGGCCCAGGACGGCGAGCTCCGCGTCATATGCATGATGCGGCCTGTACTATAAGCAGATATCCTGCTATCAAGCGGATCCATCTGACAAGCGGTCACTATCAATTTCGACAAGTAGTCACTCTCAGTTTCGACAAGCAGATCCATCTGACAAGCGGTCACTGTTAGTTTCGACAAGCAGATCTAGCAGACGAGCAGTCATCATTAGTTGCTCTCAACAAGCAGCCATTGTCGGCAGGTCTGTCAAGATTGAGGTTTTATTTATAGTGACCAGTAGCTAACAACGGCTCTTTATCGTGAACAGTATTTATTACACGCTCTCCGCCAGCCCTGTCCAATTCCACCATCACACGACGACGGCGAAGCCAGGCTAGGGCGTATCGGCGTTCTGAATCCCGCCTAGTACACGGTTCGGCGTCACGGTATGCACCGCCTATGATCTCTCTGCTTGACGCCTAGACTGATATCTACGAAGCAGGCCGTCGACGAGACCAAGTCAAGGTGTATCGACATTCCGAATCCCTCCTAGCACACGGTTCGGCGTCACGGTATACACCGCCTATAATCTCTCTGCTCGGCGTGTAGACTGATATGTGCGAAGCAGGCCGACGGGGAAACCAGGTCAGGCGTGTCGGCATCCGAATCCATCCTAGCACACGGTTTAGCTTCACGGTATGTGTTGCTATGATTCCCCTGCTTGACGTATAGACTAATATGTACGAAGCAGGCAGGCCGACGGCGAAACCTGATCAGGCGTGTTGGCATCCGAATCCTTCCTAATTGTCCGGCCTTACGGTATGCATCGTCTATGACCTCCCTGCTTGACGTGTAGACTTACATGTCGTATATAGCAGATGGCGCCCAACCAGCAGCAGCAGCAGCCGGCTAAGCCAGATAAACAACAACAATTTAAATAAGCCTTTGACGAATGCTTCCCCAACCACGACTATCGACGACTTAGTACATTTGGCCCGGGGTTGCTGTGCGGCTTATGCGCACTTCGCAAAAGCATCAAGGCCCAGCTACATCGCGATCCACCGACGCTGAGAGAGCTCCAAGACATCGCCGAAGTGGTGGAGCTCAAGGAGACAGAAATCATTGGCTCCGAGCACGCCCGACTCAATGATCGCAATTATCACAGCGATCAGCTCGCCGCAACCCTACAGAGCTGGGGGAAGGCCCAAGACCTTCCTCTCCAGCTTGGTTACTTGCAACTACTGGGTGGTGATCAGAAAGAATACCAGATCCTACGCGCAGATGGTAAACTGGCCCAGCCTCAGACGGTATGGATACATTGGGAAAACACCCACTGGGATGGTCTGGCCCGCAAGCTACCCAACGACACAATCCCCGACATCGACGCAGTCTCCGATGGCGACACAATCGCGTATTCGGAAGCTATAGACAGTGATGAGGAGAAGGCATGGTGGGAGTCTAAGGAGCTAGGCCCCTCGACGGCCGACGGTGTTGCCCTGGATGACGGTGTGCCCGGCTGCGACGGCGACTACGGCTCCGACAGCGATTACGACTCTGAGTACGACTCCGGCTCCAAGTACGACCCCGAGGACAGCCATGAATCCGATTTCATCCTCACGTCGGACGTATTGGATTCGGCATGGGAGTATATGGCCGAGGATGCTATGGAGGGTGAGATGGCGGTGGATGCGGAAGCCCAGCCAGTGCCGTCGGCTCCGGCCACTGACATAGCAAACATCTGGGATGAAGCCTTCGGGGCCATCGACATACACGAACGAACCGTCCAGACGCTCCTCTTTTATGCCGGTATTCAGGAGACGCAGCTTAACAACATACGCCTTGATGGTTACCTATTACAGAGATGGTTGTCACTGTCCAGGTCAGCGATAAGAACTAGGGCGAAGTCATCCGCAAGATCGTGAACGCCAAGACAAAGGCCTTCCTAGTACAGGATCACTGGGTCCACGATGGTACTCTCTACCTCACTGTCGCGCCTGATTCCGCGTTTCCGCCTTGTCGCCAGCAGAACCTGCTCTCCCAGGCCATCGCCGCACCCCAGCAGGTACGTGTCGAGAACCACAAGCGCAACCAAATCTCTATCCCACACGACCAAGAGTGGAAGCGGAGGCAATGCCTCGCCCTGCTCCTCCGGTATCACATCGGACTCAATCCAGCAGTTCTCTTGGCGGTGATAGATTGGCTACAGCAGCACCAGGGAAGCTGGGCAATGCTACCCGAACCTGACGATAAAGCCCTCCAGCCGCCTCTATCCCCTCGTTGAGGGAGCTCTTGGACACACCAAGGACCAGATTGAAGACTTGGAGCGCGCAGTCATGAAGTTCCCAACGAGCCGCTTTCTTGATAGCCAGACAATAGGACGATGGGTTGTCTTGCTCGCCTTAAAGCCTAATAGGGGCACAAGACAAACTGGCAACAAATCGCTGGCGACAGTTGATTCTACTCATCCCCCGAACTTCTTCATCGACCAGGATATATCAGCGACACAGGTCTTCTTCGGTTTAGGCAAGTTTGGGCGTCGAAAGGTGAAGATGGGAAACCACTTCCTCCTCGCACTTTGCCAGTCTAAGCCCAGCAAATGGGTTATTATGGAGATACATACAGAGGACAGTACGATCATACATTCACTCCTGGTCTACCAGAAAAGCCACCCTCGAGTTCCTCGTCTCCGAGCCCCTCCAGCTTCAAGGGCCACTCTTCATACCTCGATACTTCATCATCAGCTCCAAGGCACAACAACAAGTGATCGACTGTTGGCAACGCTTAGAGACACTTGAAGTACTACGGAGCACGGTAAAGAAGATTATCCAGCCTGCCTCGTCAGAAAAGGCACTTATCCTTTACCGGTCCTCAAGGCACAATCAGGACGCTATCCCCGGGACATTGCCACAACTCCTCCATATCCTCCAAGCGCTAGAGGAGAAGGTGCCGCAAAATAAACGCTTCTCCCACCTCAGTATCGTACTTGAGGTGGTCTCGGCGACAGAAGTACCGCTCGAATCTCGAGCAGCCTGTCCTGAGCTCGCTGACCAGTTCGTATTCGCAACAACGCTCGACCGTCTTATACGACAGCCTAGCGATGTCGAGAACCTCATCCAAAAGACAGAGCGTATGTTCGTGCTCAAGAATAGAGACTGGGTCAATGTAAGCAAAAGGAATAAGAAGCGTTTTAAGAGACAGCTCCAAGAAGGTAACGGCTATTATTCTTATTATAATTATCTTTACTAAGCCTTATATCTTAGAACTCCCCCATAGCTCCAGCTCTCGTTTCCGAAGTGGCCTTCGAACAATCGAGCTAGCTGTTATTTCCCTTTCCTCCAACGATCCCCAGCTTACAGCCCTTCGCACTATCTCGGCTAGGATTAGGAGTCAGTTCGAAACTGTGATCCTCGTTTGCCGGTATTTCCCAACTCCAGATGATAAGCAATCCACAGCCTCGCATTGGTCTCGCTGCAACTCGCAGCGCGAGTTTCTAGATCGATTTCTACCAGCAGCAAAGGGTCTCCAGACTATCCCGCTCCTCCTCAGCGAAAAGTCGGCTGTCAACGCGGATGATCTCATCCATCTTATTGAACAGGAGCTCGAAGAGCATCAAGACAAAAGGTGTCTTTTCGCGACTATGTCCGTCGACCAGATCGTAAGGACACAGGGGACACTTGATCGGTTGCTCGAGCACCTACGGCAAGGAGGGCATGGTGTGATGTCGTTCATTTGGCCGGAGGATCCTGGTCCCGCACCTGGCGACGGGATCGGAGGCGCGGTCAACTTGGAGGCCCGCGAGGCCCGGGATTCCGGTCAGCTTGGCGGTCAATCACTCAAGAGTTGAATCGGTCGGTTAAGCTCTGATACCGCCCGACATCTCGCAAGTCAGATTGGTCCCGGCAGAACGGTACCAAAGATAATTGGACGGCTAAGCGCCGCAAGAGCCCCACGTCGCAGCCGTTCCCGGACCCCACTTAAACCAAGCCAATACCATCGCGTCACTAAGGTACCCCAAGAATGCCTGGTCCGTGTTCGGCCGAGGGGTCACATCCTTGGCACTTCAGAGCTCCGGGCCAGTCCTCAACATTTCGAGCCTGCCACCTTCCCACGACAACCTTGCCCTCACTCAGCCGATGGACTCGCCTTACAACCTGAGCAGGCGATTGGCCACCTCCGGCAGAACCTACTTCCGACCTCCAACATCCAAACTTGAGGCAGTGCACACCAGCAAGTACGACCTGTCCGGCTCCTGATGGCTATTTAATCCCCTTGAGCACCTTCCTCCGGTTTCTAGGCTTCTTCCTTTTTCTTCCCTACTTTGTCCTTCGCCTTTCAGCTACATTCCTTATACCATCCCTTTCACTGTTTCACGCTGGACACGACCGTCCTCCTCCAGTCCCCAAAGCCCTGCCACCCGATCTCAGACAATGGCGCCTGGCCGCGCAACGAGAAGAGAAAAACGGCTTGTCCGGTCTTTTTTGATGGCAAATGACGCCCAACTGAGGAAGCGATATAGACGACACTGCCGGCGGGACAGAGGTCTCTCGAGGTATCGCCCTCATACCAGGAGCTGTATGATCTGCTTCATTGCCCGAGGCAGAATGTCTGCCATCGCGGAGACTACTTGTCAGATTGAGCATACTATCTATGACTCGGCCGACTCAGCAACCAGACAGATGGAGCAAGAGGAGCTCCAGACTTGTTTGAGTGAGGAGCCTTGGGGCGCTGTAAGTATTGCCACTAATGAGATCTGTTTGGGTATAATGCTAATAAGCTTAGCCACCGCGTGAGTGCAGGCTCGGCCTCTGTGACACGGGGTATGACAATCTCGGGAGAACACTGCATTGTAGGTGCGAAGAGGAAGCAGCTGCGCTTTATGCGATGGTTCGTCTCCTTAAGGAACAGGCCGCTGCAGAACTTGCGTATGAGGAACAAGCCGATGCAGAGCGCATGAAATATTAGCCGTAATGGGCTTCTAACATACTGAGTGGAAGCCAAGGATGGTGATGTTGGAGGTTGGCGCTGCCGCAGCCGGGGCGCAGTTTCCCCGTATTTCCCAAAAGGGTGAATGTCACGGATTCATCATGATTTCTGCCACTCTCCGAGGTCGTCCACATCGCGGGGCATGTCACTTAGCGCGTTGCGTGGAGCGTGTCTGCACAAACATCGTGTCAGTTGCGTCCTTCGAATGCGGTGCAGTCTGAATAGATGATTGAACCTGCTGGTTTTGATGCTCAATAGTTGGTACCCAGTCACTCTCAAAACCATTGGTTACGGTCCACGAGGGGCCCCGGCTACCTTGTTGGTGTTTCCAGCCCGCCCTGCGATACGCCAAAGAAGACTTGAAGCCCAGGCGTGCAGGCGAGCTTCGTGTGCCAGTAAGCGAGCAGCCCTTCACATTTCCACCCCCGTGAGAGGTACAGTTCGGAAAAGGGATGGTTGGAACGGCGAGGTTTGTTTTGAAACAACCAGCCTCCAGTTTAATAATTGGCTAACGTCACAAGATTTGGACAGCCTTACGTGCGCCAGGGGCCACTTTATGGTGGGGTGGGGCATCGAAGCAAGCGGCCGAACGCTCTAACGTCAACACGCTCGGCATGTGCTCGGTCGGACACTAGGCCCTAACGCAGTGAGTGCTCTGACATTCCACGATTGCGGGACCGCGGGTTATCCCATCTAAGAAAGGAGAGGCCGCCTTCCCGGCTGCCATGCCAATAGTACATCACGTGACAGTTGTTACTTACCCCTGAGGCAGACAGAGGGGAGGATGCTTTGCCAAGATCTTCTGTCGACTGCGCTACGCTATGCCTAACATCCAGGTTCCACGGCGGTCAGCCTCAACACATGCCTGTCCCTCCCGATGAACTTTAACCTGGTTGACTGGCCAAGGGCTTGCACCCTGCTAACTCGTTGCGGGCTGGTGGCTGGGAACACACACCTGACCAACCGCCATGGCCGACCAGATCCGGCACGTGACGGCGTGCGATTACTGGAGAAGATTCGTCTCTTAGGGCTCCGATATGGAACTCATTGGCGGGGATGGCTTTTGACACGAAACATACCCTTAACAATAAACAACGCACGCAGCAGCGACGTGCTCGACTCTTGACATGCTACAGTGGTTTTCTGTTAAATACCATTGAGGATCCCCTTCCATGCCTTAGTTATCTGTCCGGGCACACGTACATAGTACCTTGGCGGGGTTAAAGCTGCCTCGAGCTTTCGTACACAGCGCTGCCGTCAGATCAATTAACTAACTTTGGACCTCGGATTTGATTTGATTGAGGCATCCTGCTTACATATTTG
>MU860382.1:0-21429 GCA_033296875.1 Achaetomium macrosporum | reverse complement strand
ATGCCAAACCCCTCATCCTGCACCTGACCCGGTTGGGCTCAGTCTCGCATGCCTGCGCTAGCCAATCCTGCGATACCGCATATGCAAACATTCGGACCTCTCCTGACGGCTGGAGATGCCAGTTCCAGACAGCCCGTTCCATCCAACAGGTGGCAACCGGCCTTGCTCTCCGGATGACGACCCATGACATCAATACCTCTCAATGACACCCTCCACCATGCCAGGCATCTAAGCGTCGAACAGTTTGGTCGATGATGCTGGGGAACGGCGCGAGCCAGAGCGTCGGCATGAACAACAGCTTGCTTGCAGCCGCTTGCCTCGAGAGCTCGGCCGGGGCCTTATTCTGCCGTCATTGCCCATCCTACGCTGGAAGCCAACCTTCTTCCCCTTCTCCCCTTCCTTTACTCCTTTCTTCCTTCTAGCACCTTCTTCTCATCCCCCTCCTTCTCCCTTAGCTCTCTCTATTTCTGAGCACCAACGAGGAGAGGGACTATTTGCATCCGAGCGAGGACCAGTCATCTGTCGCACCAAGCCGACGCCTCGGCGCTACCTGAGCAACGCGTCCCTTCTGGTCCGTCTCGGTCAAATGCTTCATGTCCACGCCGTCCTGCTCCATCGTCAGGGGAAATCAGTTGTTCGGAGGCAGTGATGGGAGAGTTCAGAGTCAAATCAACTTCTGTAGCGGCCGCAAGGCTTTGTCTGAACCAAAAGAGAGCGTTCCTATCGAAAGCTCCTTGTGAGTCAAGGATGGAGGGACGAATTCGTCCAAGACAGGAGGCGGGGATGCACCCTTCTTCTCCCTGTTCCCGCGCACCATTTCTGGGCACAAACAGGAAGAGGGGCGATTTCTGCTGTCGCGCTAAGCTACACATTCTCTCCCTCTCTCTCCTGTCTCCCTGTCTCCCTGTCTACCTGTCTCCCTGTCTCCTCTCCTCTCTCGACTGCTGCCAATGGTGGAATGCTTTTTACCAACGCCACTGTCGTTCACCATCGTCAGGGAAATAGTTGTTTGGGAGCGAACCGGTTTGTTTCCGCGGACCGGGCCTCTCGGTGCCTTCTGCGTCGCTCCAAAGTTCTGCCGGGTCGAAACTTTGAGGTATAATATGGACAAAAGGGAGTGTCCCTTTGCGAACAAAGAGAAGGAGGAAAAGAAACCGATCTAAGGAAACATTGTAGTGACCTTGCAAGTGGTCTAAACGAAGTCTTCTAACTCCCCTTGCCGTTCCAGTCCATACACTCAGTCATCTTCACGGAAGTCGCTAACGACCCAAACGAAGTTATGTAAGACGAACTTCAAGACGACCGAGAGAAAATGGCTTGACTTGTACCGACGTTGTTTGTTGGCGAGGAGTGATTGATGCCGCAAAGCGGCTGTCGGCATTTATGGCGAATGCCGCCGGATGCGCCATGGCAAACAGGCCACCAAGCAGCTGCTACGGGCACGTCGTCCATTTCATCTTTAGCCCTAGATCACCGTAGTAGGGAACATGCCCGAGCTTCAAAACTCAGCAGTCAGTGGACACCGTCTGAATTCACTGCAAAGGACATCTATCCGTACGTATGGAGTTCTAGGTGTGGACCAGCTCCCCAATGTGGCCTCCTTTATGGGAACTTGATATGCAACAAGTTGATGTTTCACTGACAACCCACAGATGGCAAACACCCTCCAGGCCGTCGATCGAAGCTGCGCCGCCATCAGACATATGGACCGAATCTGTATCAGCATCGACACCGGTTGAACCTTGGAACCCATTCTCACGGGGTGGGGACAAACATCTGACCATGAAGTCGCAACCGCAAGGCCGACATCCTCTGAGACACCGCTCGACACCATCAAGGTATCGGATTCGACCACCGACAAGCACCACGGCGATGACCACACCATCATCGAGACTCTCCCTGGAGGCAATTCCAGCGTTCCAAAGCCAAGCCGGCTAGCATGCGCGATCTGCCGGAAACACAAGTTGTTGAATTGCGACGGCATCAGGCCAAGTTACAGCACATGTTCACGTCTCGGCCGCACGTGCGAATACCACTCGGTGAGGACGGCGAACGGGCCTACCAGAGTTTATGTGAAGTCGGAAGAACGATCAGGACCGCCGGCACATCCCCTTGCGCGTCCAATCCCGTCCGAAATGGTCGCAGCAAGCTTGTCCAACGAGGAATTGGCCTCCTTCTCGAACCCAGCCCCACCAGACATGAACCTTCTCGGGTTTGGACCAGATTTTATGGTCGACGAGGATCTTCGTGGATTTGGGCTAGATCACCTGTTTTTCCGAAATGATCGACTGCGAACTTTATCCGTCACTGGCGGAAACGCCCCTGGCCGTTAGCAATCCTTTCACATCTCCAGCGTCTGAATCCTCCCCCTTCACCGTTGATAGCGGATATAGGTCGGGTTTCACAAATACACCAGACCAGGGTGTGATGTCGTCTTGGGCCCCTTCCAGGCTCACGGATTAGAGGGAGGACATCGCGGGATGGGATCGCAGCTGGCCCCAAACGCAAGGACGCCGGAGACAGAAGCACCATCTCATCCGCGACAGGCTTGGAAATGCTATACTAAGGTGCGTTCCGACACCAATTAGGCTTAGACCATGATGCTAATGGGAGGAATGTTGGATTCCTTAGCCGAGAGCAGCGGTCGCTACTAGATAATGTCTTCGTAGAAGGGGCAGGGGATCCCCATGTTCCCTGATGAGCAGGCGTCCACGGAACGCAACTCGAGTGCCGAACTCGTACCCGTCCCCACGATGGGCACGACCCTGGCCCAGCACAGCCATCGTTCAGAATCTTCAGCTTCCTCGGGTTGCGCGACCTCCGGTGCAGAACACGCTGAACGAGGCATTGCACCTGTCGCTATCAGCACTCTCCTGCGCAGGCCTGACGTCAATGACACGGACAGTGAGCTAAGGGGCAAAGCCAAGTCTGTGGTCTCCCCATCTGATGGTAAGGATGGAGAGAACGAAGCTGTGGCTGTCGAGGCTGAGACTGAGTCAAGATCTCTATCTCCCTGGCCGGAGATATGGTATGAAGGAAGGATGGAGCTTGATCTTGCGAACTTTGCCTGCAAGGTCATGGCGGACTGCCTCAACCGAGGAGCCGAGGCCCCCAGCGAGGCCAACGCCGCGCAGATCGTCTCGGCTATTCGTAAAGCTGCGACCGGTCCATGCATGGACAACGCGGCACAAGATTCAACGGCGCATCAGCCGACCGCAACCCCAGGGCCGACTTCTGGTCAGACATCGCAGGCCAACCTTCCATCCTCCAGCTTGCCAAGCAAGAGGCAAAGAAATGGCGGCGGCGGAGATGACGAAGACGACGACGCCCGGGCTCCTAAGAGACGTGATATCAGGGCACCGCCGGGGAAGGAGGGCACTCGAAGGCCATTATACGCCTGCCCTTACCAAAAGCGACATCCCATGGAGAGTCCCCTATGTGGCATGCCGCATGGATCTAGACGTGACTTCGGCTGGGAGAGCGTCTCGAGAGTAAGTAAGCTTCAACATTGTGTATCGTACCGCCAACAACGTCTTGAGCTTGGCCATTCTAACGGATACAGACAACACCTCCTGGAAAGCCACGGGAGAGACTACCACTGTTCCAACTGCTGGAGAGCGCACAAGAAGGTTGAAGCTGCGAAGAGTTGCCAGCGGACTAAAGGCTGCTTAGAGCGACCGAGGTCACCCAAGCTTTGACTCACGGAAGCCCAAGTCTCACAGCTTCGTTCCGCAAGGCTGGACAGCAAAAGCGATGATGCCTGGTACCACATCTTTGGCATGCTGTTCCCAGACGAAGAGGAAGATGGGCCAGAAGGCTACCGCTCGCGGTACACACCATGTGAGGCAAAGCGTCAATGAGAACTTGGGCGCGTCAAGCCACTGACGGTTCTTTCCGCAGACTATGTCAGGGTGGATCTTGCGAACTGCCCCAACAGAATGAGCGACAACAGGAGCCCAAACATCATCTGGAACCCCAACAGCAACTCGACAGATTCTACCGGGTTAACGCCTTCAGACAGCAACGGAAACGCGGTGCCCCCTAGAGAAGAAGCAGATCGAGAACCTGTCCAAAGCCAATCTCCAACAGTAAGCAGGCATCGTACGCATGCGGCAGTCAGGAGGATTCCCAAGTTCCAAACGCCGGCGCGGAGTTAGCCTCGCACATTGCCGGCTTCGGTATGACAGACCTGCTTGAATATCCCCTGGACTCAGCGGCGAGGGGCAATTCGACGCGAATTTTCAAATCACTGATCCGAACCGGGGAAACCCTCAAACTCAGTCATCAGTCACAACACAAGAAATTCCCGGAACAATCACAAACGATCTCCCTGAACCCTTGCAATGTTCGTGCAGCCTTGTCCGTACTAGATGCATCTGCAGACTGAAAAGGCAGATCATGCATCTTCGAAGCGACAACGAGGATCTTCGGACTGAGATAGAGGTCTTAAGCAAGGTTCTGGGAAGTGTACGGCGGACTCTCGAGACGCATGACGAGTATCTTCTAGACGTTGAGGACAAGAGTCTACTTCCAGACGAGGTGATGGCGCAGCTCTGGGGTTGCCAGGATAAGATGAGGACACCGTGTCGCCACATCGGTAATACAGGATAGATAAGTATCGGGATCCATCAAGCTATGTAGAGGATGGGCAAGCGGATACGGAGATATAGGGCAAACACCGACCTCATCGCTTCCCCTTACCCCTCGGTTGCCACGGAAGAGACCAACTCCAACCAGGGCCCTTGGAAGAGACCGGCTTTGCCGCGTCCTCCATCTTCTTGGACGTAGCCTGCTGCAACAACATCCAACGGACCTCCATCTCCTCTTGACTGAGCGCCGGTTTGCCGCCATGTAGCTCAGTATCTTTATCCTCCTTCCCATCATAACTGCCGTCCTTCAGCCCGAGTATCTCACCGAGGGCGTCAACTTTGCCGAGAAGCCATTTCTCATCCCTTAGGCCCTTCTTCCAGTGGTCAGGTAGGATAGAATATCCAAGATAACCCCCTAGAACTGCCCCGGCGAAGCAAGCATTAGTGTCGGCATCCCCACCGCGCATGACGAGGTCCATGATGAGTTCCTCAAACAGCCCAGCTCGATGGAATAAATCGCCTTGGTTCATCGTCGTTTCCCTAATAGCCATCCGCAGGAGCACCACACCTGAACCAAGCGTTTTGTAAACATAACCAATAGCGGCGTGCTCGTCAAGCCTCAAATCCTCCAGGCCCCCATCGGGCTTCACGTGTCTCCACAACTCTTTCAAATCCAACTCTTGCCCTTCCAAAACGCCCTCAGAAAAGTACCACTCCACCGCGCGCTCAATCAAGCCATCCACATCCCCCTCACTCTGCAGCTCACCCCTGACAACCGCCCTCACCATCCCCGTCCCAATGACACAAGCAAGCACGCACCGCGGGTCAACATGCGTCACTCTCGAGATCGCCGCCGCCACAGCAAAGGCCTCGCTCTCCTCCCTCCAAAGACACATCAGCCCCAGCGGATGCGTCCTCATCAGACTCCCATTCGGCGCGACCCGCCGCCCCGTCCGCTCCCAGTACTCCCTGGCCACCCGCTCCGGCTCACTCTCAAACCCCTGCGTGGCCACCACGCTCGCCACGAGCCGCCCCAGCCCAAGCGGCATGGTATCCAGCGGCCGGAAGCCCTGCGTCACCCAGACCCGCAAGCGCGCTGCAAAGTCATGCTGCGTAGGCAGAGGCGGTGCCCTGCCATCCTCCGTCGTAGTACCAGCGGTATGCAGAAACGAAAGCAGAAGCAGCAGCGCGTGGTCCGTGTCGTCAGTCCAGTGCCCCGGCTCCTTGGGTGCGCGGTGCATGTCGAGCTTGAAAGGCGTCGGGCAGGGGTGCAGCGTGAAGCTGCGCGAGGGGTAGGCCTCGGCGGCGTGGGCGGCGGGCAGGAATTCGGTGTAGAGGCCGATTGCATCGCCGAGGGCGGAGCCGATCAGCACGCCGGCGACGCGGTCGTGGAGGGTGGTCCGGAGGAGGCGGGTTGTTGCGCATGCGGGGAGGGAGTTGAGGTGGGTGGACATGGTGGTTTGGAATGAATAAGGTAATTACTGGGGGTAGGTGATATTGTTGATCTTGGAAGTTGGATGCTGGCCGATTTGGGGCATGAGCTGGACAGTCGCGACTCGAGATTGACGGGGCGATCGCGCAACTGATGTGAAGACACTTTTGGTTCTTGTAGTTACCGTGCACGGCGGTTGTTACTATGGCTATGTCGATGAAAAATCATCCATCTGTCTTGAGCTATTGTGCGGCTGAAGAGGTCCTTAATCCGGCAACTACTAATACAATAGCGTATCTCTATCTATCCGCGCTCAGCGGAAGATTACAGATCAACTATTGAATGTTTATTACCAGGGCTTAGTTAGGTAGCTTCGAACTTACGACACGGCTCCGGTCCTTAATCACAAAACACGGCCCAAGAACAGAAGGCTTGATTGAACATCAAAGCCTAGCATATCTAGTAATACCCAGAAAGGCCATGATTATCTTCCCTTCTCCAGGCGAAGCTTGGCCGTTCTGATGCTGAGATCTGTATCCTGCGGCTGACTCCCCAGTCTTCAAGTCGCTCATGAAGAAACAGAGGTTGCACTGTATGTATCCACTGTATGATTACCGTAAGTATCAGGTCGGGTCGTAATTCCATACGTAATACAATCTGTTGTAACAACGTAATCTTTCCGTGCAGTTAATCGCCAGCATTGTCGCACCGTCGGGTATGACCACCATTTCATTAACGAAAACGCCGTCTCAACACCCAAATCCTGGTCACGGGAATCAGCAAAAGCCGAGTTACTCCTTGAGTCGCACTTCTCTCGGATTATTACCGTCATACTACGTCAACTCGTCGAATTTTTGCAACAATGCTCGCTTTCTGAGGCCCCGAACCGTCTTGCAATGCGGCACACGGGCGACGTGCTCGTAATCGGTGCTGGCATTGCCGGTTGCGCCATTGCGGCAGCCTTCGCGCAGCAGGGCCGCCGCGTTGGGGCGATTGAGAGAAGCCTTCGTGAGCCTGACAGAATCGTAGAACTCCTCCAACCCGGCGGCGTAGCAGCTCTGTCAACACTTGGTCTGGCTCAATGCTTGGAGGGCATCGAAGCCACGCCGGTTGAAGGGTACTGTTGGGCAACCAACAGTCACAGGCTCGAATAGGCTTAGATCAACAGAACGATACTGCATCAATTGAGGCACAAGATGAAGCTTGAATTGGCTGTCTGAACAGTGTGTCAACTGTGTGTAACTTCTGAGGAACCGAGGGCTTCGGGGCCCTCGTCAGACCCTGTTTTTGGGTGGGTGACAAGTCCTCCGTAGCTTCCATCACGCTTACTGCATTGGGCAACTGTGCCCAGCCCCTGAACCCAGGTGCCAAGGAACCCACTCAGTTCAACAGGTACCATCTCTTTTGGAAGGACGAGCAGGCCACGTTCTGGTTCTGCCCCGTACCTGGCGGTAGCAAGTTCACCGACGAGATCGAGGCGGCGGAGAAGCCATTCGGGCGCAGCTTCCACCGTGGCAAATTCGTGGGGCGCCTCCGCGCTGCCATCGCCGTGGCGCCGAACATTACGCTCGTAGAGGCAACGGCGCTGGAGCTGCTTAGGGATGAGAGGACTGGGGCCATTACCGGCGCCGTGTGCTCGCGAAATGGAGGCCCACGGGAAGCGGTTTGTGACCTAACATTTGCCAGCGGCATGGTCTCGAGCTGACACCAACACCAGTACTACGCACCACTAACCATCCTGGCTGATGGGCCTACTTCCAACTTCAGGTCGCAGTTTACCCGTCACCGACCAACGGCGCGATCCCGGTTCTGGGGCCTCGAGCTGATCAACGCTGAGCTCCCCAAGCATGGCTATGCGTACGGAGTTCTCGGTGCAGGACCGCCTATTTTGATATACCAGACCCGTCCTCGCGAAACCAGAGTTCTCATCGATATTCCGGATGAGACGCACCGTCGGTTACAGACGAACGAATCGGTCAGGAACTATATCTACCAACGCGTCGTCCCGACCGTCCCCAAGAATTTCCAACCCAGCCTTGAGAGGGCTGTCAGGACAGGCCGCCTCCGGCCAACGACTGGATGCCATCGACAAGAAACACCACGCCCGGACTCGTCATGCTGGGCGATGCTTCCAATATGCGCCACCCAATTAGCGGTTCCGGGATGACCGTCGCACTCAAAGATCCAGTTCTACTTGCTGAACTTCTCAATCCCAAGCGCATCCCCTCCTTCGAGGACACAGAGGCCGTGCTGAAGGAGCTGCGGCGCTTCCACTGGAGGAGAAAGAACTACAGTGCCTCTCTCAACATTCTCGCCCAGGCTCTCTACTTGCTTAACGTAGACCACCATCAACCGGAAACACCATCGACTCGGACACTCTAACAGATTTTGGTGGGGCTACCGTACAAAAAACATTAAAAAATTGTTATTGCATCTTAACAATTTTTTAACGCCTTTTTGCGTATCGCCCCACCAAAATCTGTTAGAGTGTCCGAGTCGATGGTGTGTCCGGGTTGATGGTGGTCCACGTCATATAGTACTACTAGTAGTTCTTATCACGGGAGTTGCTGATTCCCAAAGCACGGTTCAGGTCAACACCAAACAACTTAACCATCCTGTGTCATTAATGATATCAAGACGATGAATAGTGCAGCGAGGTATTCTGACGGGTCACGCCACTGAAACATCATCGCCTTTTTTGCTCTCTGCTCAGTTCCAACCCCGCCATCACTCACTTCCTTCTCACCCTCACCGTGCTCTTCCCTACATTTTTGCCCACTACATGTACCGCAGCGGGTTCCCACTTTCTGCCACCCACAGCCTTTGCTCTCAATGTAATCCTCTCCTTCGGCCAGAGTGTGACATAGTTGTCCTCCCACATCAGGGGCAAGACATCCCTTCCCTCGCTGTCCACCAGGTTCAAACTGACAAAGAATGCCGGGTGCCCAGACTGGTTCTCCAACGTGACCGCCACATCCTTCCCGTCCACCATCGCAATAGCCGACACCCTCGCGATCGGAAGCTTGTTCAGCGCCGTATAGTCCGCATACTCGCTCACCGGCGTAACATACCACTCCGAACTCTCCCAGTCCAGCTCATCCAATCCCCGCGCAACCCAGTACACATTCCGACTCAGCACCTCCTTATCCCCCTCCCCATCATCCGACAACAACACCAACCGCAGAAACACCACCTCCTCGCTAACAGTAACATTCCCCAACACCCCATCCAGCGACGCAACCTTCTGGCTCGTATTCGGCCTCGTACTGCCCACCGTGACAACCTCCTTAAACAGCACCCTCCCATCCCGGGGCCGCAAGACCTCCACCTCCACGCTCCTCTTCCCCTGCCGATCCAGCGACCGATTCACCACCCACACCGCCCGGCGCACGTAGTCAAACACCACATTCTCCTTTCTCCCGGCAGCCGTTTTCGCCCCGTAGTACGCCCCCGCCGGCCGCATGTAGTAATCCCACAGATTCCAGTGCAGCCCGGGCCACGCGTTGTTCAGCATCCAGTAGATCATCCCCGTGGCCGGCCTCGTTGCGTCCGAATCTGTACTACCTGTGCCTGTGCCCCACAGCGCGGTGTACGCCTCCACCTGTGCGCGGGTGGCTTCGTAGTCCATGATTTGGGCCTTGATCAGGTAGTCGTCTAGGCTGGTCGGCGGACCCCAGCGGGCCCAGAGCGCTGCGTTGTAGATGGTGCGGGTCTGGAAGGTGGAGGGGTCGCGGGACATGTGGAAGAGGGATGCGTTCGGCTGGCGCCAGAGGGCGGCGAGGTCGGAGGGGGAGAGGAATTTGCGGAGGGAGGGGAGTTCGGGGGTGCCGACGCCCGAGGAGAGTTCCGAGTTGAAGCCTGCTGCGGCGCCGAGGTGCGATCCGTCTGTCGCGGCGTCGTACCAGTAGTTGGGTGGCACCCAGTCGTAGGGTCCGTCCATCTTCATGCCTGAAGGCCCTGTCTGCGGGGAGAAGCCCCGCGATGAGGCCGAAGGCGTGATAGGGGTCTGCCAGTCCAGCGCGCGGAAGGCGGAGAGGTAGAGGGCGGTGGCGCGCTCGTCGGGCCAGTAGTCGCTACCGATGAGGTAGGTGAGCACCGAGGGGTGCGGCTGCAGCATGGCGGCTTCGTGGAGCATGCTGAGGTTGGCCGTGGCGTAGTCGGCGTCGGTCCAGATCGGTGTTGGCACGGCCAGGTCGTTGTTGTAGCTCCAAGCTTCCCACTTGTCACAGCATTCCCAGCCGGCCATGAGCATGATGCCGAGGCGGTCGGCGACGGAGTAGAGGGCCGGGTGCTCGTTCTTGCCTTCGAGGCGGACCGTGTTGAAGCCGAGGTCGAGAACGTATTGCAGTTCGGCCTCCCATTTGGCGGCGGACCAGCGGAGGAACATGTCGGGTGCGTAACCGGCACCAATGACTTGGAAGGGATGGCCGTTGATGAAGTAGGTCGTATCGTTGTATGAGTTGAGCGTTCGTGTCACGGTCCGGAAACCGAACTCGCTCGTTGCGCAGTCTAAGAGGGAGCCGTTGGTCGTAATGGTCAGGTTGGCCACGTAGAGCGGCTGATCGCCCCATTGTCGCGGCCACCAGATGGAAGGGTTCTCGACCACAGCATCCAGAGTGATATCGGTGATGAATCTGGGCGGCAGGGTCAAGGTCTTGTTCGAACCTACACTGCGCTGCTCTCCTGAAACCGACGCAATGATACAAGCCGCCGTGATGGTGATGGGGGAGTTTTCGTGGTTGACTGCTCGAGCCTTGACCGTCACGCTGGCTGGCTTCCTCCCAATGGGCGTACCGAGTTGTGTCACAACGCGCAGCGGCTCCAGTCTGACGGCGCCGGTCTGCTTGATCTCGATGTCTCGCCAAACACCGGTCCCGTTGTCGGCCGGCCAGGGGTTCCAGTCCACCCAGCCTATTGCCAAGTCGCGGTAGTAATCCGTTGGGTGGACCTGGATGGCCAATGCATTCGCCTTGTTGACGATGGTGGTGATGTCGTAGGTTCGGCCGACGTATGAACCTGCCTGCTCGGAAGACGAGACCACACGCTTTCCGTTGAGGAAGATATCGGCTCGCGAGGAGATTCCATGCGTCTGCAGAGAGAAGTGCTTGCCCGGCCCGGGCTCCAGCGAGAACTCACTGCGGTAGATCCATGGCACCGAGAATTGGTTTTGATCGACCCTGCGCAGGTTGTCCGAGTAGAACAGCTCGGTCTCGTTGTAGACTCCGGCCTCGATCAAGCAGCCTATGAGCGTGCATTTAGGCTTTCTGACATGGTTCCACGACAAGGTACTCAGTCCAGGGCGTGACAGCACCTCAAGATCGGTTCCAGCTTTTACTGTGGACTGGAGGTCCCATGCCGGAATTGCCGCTGTTTCGCCCGGTGAAGACACCAGGGCCGCAGCCGCGGCTCCCTGAGATCCGACGGCAAGAGAAATGATGGCGATGAACCCTTTCATGCGCATTTTGTGGCCTGTTTGATATCAATGCTACCATCAGCGTCCAAGTTGATAAGGTCCCCGGCTCGGGCCTAGGATGACAGTCGCGATGGATGAGCGAGGCCCGGATACCGGCATATCCTACCCTGCCCCGATACGTTTGCAGTTGCGGTAGGGAAGGTGCGCGGATATACATACATTACCTGGCACACGATGGCCGCGCCGTCCCTGGCATGATGCATCCCCCATAGCTGGAAACAAGAAGAAATCTTACTCATCCTCTGCATTGGTGCCCGCAAGCCCCAGTCGTCCCCCGCATTTCGAATCAACGTTACATATTGAAGTCTTGCCAGCAGCCACTTGAATCGCCGGTATTGCACGGTCGCCAAGCCCACAAAATTGGTGGTGGCTTCCCAGATCGTCGTCACCTTCCGAGAGCGGGCGCCAAGTGCCGATTGCTCGGCTGTGGGCGGGTAAACTGAGTCTGATGGGACATTTCATAATGATCGGGATCGTATGAACCAAATCTTAACCAGGCCTTAAACAGTAAACACCAATTGTTCTCGTCTAGTCCCAGCCATGGTAAGCCGACAGCGCAAAAATGGAGGTCTGCCTGGAGGACATGGGAGTGATGGGTCAAAACTGAAGCTGACAAGGGTGAGATTCGAACTCACGCCCCTTTCGAGACCACGGAACTCGCTGAGTTGAATTAAGGATTCAAAGTCCTTAACGTGGCGCCTTGGACCGCTCGGCCACCTTGCCTGGATGCTTCCATGTTGTAGATTTTGGTTGCGGAGACTATTGTGGAACTTGCTGCTGCCGAGGGCTGGGGCACAACCCTTTGATTATCCGCATCTACTCCACGAGTCCACATCTTTGAGTTTTCCGTGAATAATAAGCTCCTTCCTCCCGCTGCCGCCCAACCACGTCGGAAGCCACATCTGACTCAGTCGGGTATGGTGTAGCGGTAACATCGTTGACTCTCACTGCCCAGCAGTGACCGCTCTCTCAACAGCCCCGGGTTCGACTCCCGGTATCCGAGTCACTTTTTGCTCGCTATTTGTTTGGAAAGGCTTGTGACGGTCCAACACAATTCTTCTTTTGGGTGTGCTTGCCTGAGAATCTCATGCAGGGCTGTCGGCCAAATCTGGCTTCCCGCATGTGCTGGCCTTCCGCGAAGAAATGTATTTCCTGTGGAACCTGCTTCGTGTCTCCTCAACAAATTACTGCGAAGACAAATGCATGTGATTAGGTCGGTTCTTTCAGAGGCATGTGATTATCAGGGCCAGACTGCCGGCGGTTGCCGGTTCCAACACGATCGAGATGGTAGTGACGTCACTCTCAACGCTGCAAACATCAACGTCAGCCAATTCTCACATCATACTCCTCTAGTAGTGTATCGAGCGAATCGTCACTGAGGGATTACTATGACTCAGGGGCTTTTCCGTGCATGATAAGCTACAACATTTCACCTGCCTGATATTTCAACCATTCCTCTCAATAACTGAACTTCCATGCTTCTCCCACCCTTCTGCTCAGGAGCACATTGGCACATTCCACATCCGCCACTAAGTTCTCACTCCTGATATCCATTGAGATTTTCTCCCAACGCCAACCGCCAAAATGGGCAAAATGAAGAAACAGAACAAGGGCCGCCCACGAGCTGCATCCACCTCTTCCGCCCAAAGTCAAGAAGAGTCGGGCGGATCCAGCCCCACGGTCAACAACCCGGGGGCCACCGTGGACTTCGCCGTCGAGGCCGCCAACTGCCCTCAGACCGTCCAGCGGAAGCAGGCCGCTGACGCCGACGCGTTCTTGTCCAAGCCCGCGATTGCCCGGGCCAACTTGGCCGTGTCGACGGCTAAGCCGGAGGGCACTGTTGAGGCTGGGGAGAAGTTTAGGGATTATGTTCGTTCTTCACTTTCTCCCTTTTACTGGGCTGGAGAACTGACTGCTCGTTATTCCAGACCGTGCTGCAGCAGCACGTGTTGTTCTGGGACCGCGACGCCGATGGCGAGATCTACCCCTGGGACACCTACGTTGGGTTCCGCGATCTGGGGTTCAGCATCCTATTCTCGCTGTTTGCGATGCTAGTCATCAATTTCAACTTTTCGTACCCCACGCGGCTGGCCCTCTCGTGGTGGCCCGATCCGTTGTTCAGGGTGTATGTTGGCGGGATCCATAAAGCGAAGGTGGGTGCGATAATCGGGTTGTTGAGACGAGCACCGCTGACAACTGGGATTAAGCATGGCTCCGATTCCGGGGTCTACGACAAGGAGGGCCGCTTTGTGCCGCAGAACTTTGAAGACATGTTCTCCAAGTGGAATGTCACCCACTCCGGGTCGCTGTCGGCTGGGGAGCTGTGGCGGATGATCAAGGGGAATCGGTTGGCTGCCGATCCGTTTGGGGTATGTTCACATGCACCTTATCCCCTTTAATGTTTACAGCCGCGGTTTCTGACGGGGATCGCCAGTGGGGAGCTGCCATTTTTGAGTTCGGGACCACGTGGCTGCTGCTGCAGGAGGATGGGAGAGTCTCGAAGGAGGATCTTCGCCAGACGTACGATGTAAGTGAATGGTTTTGACCTGAGAGGATTCCTTCCACCTGTGGTCACGCATGCTAACTCTGAAAAGGGCACCATCTTCTGGAGGATCAAGAAGGCAAGGGAGCAAGGGAAGGGCTGGCATAAGGGGTTCGGACTGAGAGATCTCGTTGCTTTTGTAATCGCGAACATGCTGTTGTGCCCGCCGGGTTTAGCGGCCCTCCCAATCGGGTATAACGTTAGCGCCATGTCCGAACTGCCCCGCTCGCACGGTCCCAGCGCGGCCGCCGCATAAATAGGAGCCTCCTTGACGATGTCCTTTCGTCGCTTTGATGGCGAGGCAGACACAGACCCTGTGTTTCCCGGACCGGGGGGGGGGTTTGGGCGCTGAGATGGCGGTCTCGTATGTGAGAGCTGGGTGAGAAGCCGCCTCGCGATTGGTGGCTTGACAGGTCAATGTTTCTCGCTGAACCGATTCGTCATGGCTACTTCTCCTGCACACATTCACTGAGCATCCCGCAATCCTGCAATAGCATTCGATGTTATCCCATAGTTTGTGACAGCTCGCCCTCCTTTTGGCTACCAGGCTCCAGGCAACTGCCTCCAGAACAACTTGCCAACTCATCGACGCCATCTTGTCTGCATTTCAACGTGCGCCCGGCAAATGAGGAGTCGCATGCTTGTGAGCCAACATTAAGAAGATTTATGACTCATGGCGGGTACGTGTAGCCCCTTGAGCACTCCTTCAGCCCACCTCCTCGCATGTCTTGCACTCGTTCTTGGCCCTCAGCTGCCCAACTCGGAAACCCTTCAACCGGTCAAAACAGTTACACTTCACCATCTCGCACTTCTCGTACCTAGAGGACGGCAAAAGCCTTACTACTCAATGCTACCCCCTCATAGGCTACACCGTCGCATTAGCAACCATTTTCGCACATCCAAGAGTCACCGATAATATATTCCTGTTCCCGCGACCCCGACACCCGAACCCCGGCCTCGCCGTCATGGGGGAGCCCGCGAACTCGAACGCGTCGTTGCTGAAAGAGCTGCATGCGGACCTTGGCCGAAAATACAAGAAGCACGAGGCAGCAATTGAGACGCTCTGGCGGTCATTTGACACGACGCAGCGTGCAGCATGCCTAAGGGCTGGCGCCGCAGAGGGCGTCGTGCTGAGGCACTCGACGGATGAGTCGCTAGGCGATGTCTGCAAGTTCATCCCGGAGTGCAATCTGCGCGACATCGCAGACTCGGGACCCGATTTCCTCCTCGACCTCATCAAATACCGCGGGACAACATCCCTCTTACAACAATACTGCGAGGGCGACCGCGGCGGCCCGGGCGATCATGAGGTCATCGCTGAGATGGAGCGGAAAAGAGGGCTCCGCCACGTACAGACATTCGACAAATGCTTCACCCTTTTTTTGGACGAGAATCAATACGGGCAGTCCTTCAGAATGCGAGGTGTCGTGAACGAGCTCCCTTCTCCTCTTCTGTCGGCCATCCACGCCGGCCTTTGTGTCCCGCTGTCAAGGGGGGAACTCATTGTGCTGAGGCAACTCTATCTGATCCAGTGCCTCGTCATTCTTATCGACGACATCCTGGACAAAGGATCCCGAACCAGGGTCAACAAGGAGATGCCCAAAAAGTCCGACAAGGCGGCAGCGGAAGCTCTGGCAAAGCTGACCATTCAAGGCCGGCCGCCGGCAGAGGATTCCCTGTCAGAGTTGATCGCCAGTGCCCAGGAGCAAAAGGCCGCGCTCGACGAGTACTTTAGTTTACTCTGTGCTGAACTTGTCGTGCTTGCCCACGCCGTCAACATGTGGTTCTTCGCCCAACCCGAGCTGGTCCCGGACGAGCAAGGCCGCCGACTGTCTGCCCTCAGCGACCGATACATCAGCGGCGCTGTTCTCGAAGCGATCCACAGCGCGATACAGGGAGCCGCCGTTTGGGACTACATTTGTCGACTTCTCGCACTTTTCAAGGCCCAAGCCGCCGCGGACGAGGTCTACCGCACCATCAGCTTACAAGAGATAACCAACGTCTTGCCATCTGGAGTTCGCCCGTGCCCAAGCCCTCTTCAAGCGCCACGTTCAGACGGGTACAGGCGCCAAATTCTTCAAACGGCAGTCTGGCGCGCATGACAGGGCTGGCAATGCCGGTGTTTTCATGAGATGCAACCTGAAGAAACTTGCTAAGGCTGATGCGCAACTTCATTATATGATGCGCCTTTGCCAAGCCGAGACGACTCCTCAGGACGCCGCCAACTGGCTCAGGAAAGTGGCCGAGTTTAACGAGTCGCACCCCATGGCGCGAGAGCGGATAGAGGAAAGAGAGGCTGATGCGCTGAACGATCTTGCTGTCATCGTTGGCTTCATCCACGACCTTTCTCCTGCCATCTCAATGCTTCCTGTCTCGCGCAAGGAGGGGCAGATGTTTGTCTCTCGATTGCAGGACCTCGAGGCCGAGGTGGTCCAACTCAAGGACCAAGTCGACCTTCTCGATTTCGCTCTCCCGATCGACAACCTCCTGGAGCCGGGCATGTCCGAGGGAGCTTTGAAGAAGCTCGACCAGTTTGTCATTGACAAGGTCGGCACCAAGATGGGGTTTCTGTACGAGGACTTGTTGCACGAATGCTTCGCCGTCCTCGAGAGCCAGTACCAACTGGCAAAGGCCAAGATCCAGGAGCAGGCGAAGGCCGCCACAATGGAGCAGCAACAAGAGATGGACTGGATGCCCATCTCTGTACCGGCCCCGCAGCCGCGAGAGGAGCGCATCAAGCAGCGGAGACAGAAGGAAAAGAGCCGCCCTGCCCACTCCTCCGTCTACGAAATCACACCGGCTGCCGCGCCCCCTGTTGTAGAGGCGTCTGCAGAGGAATCTGCGCCGTCACTCCGGACATTCGAGGTGAGCACCTCGGCTGCCGAGGTGTTTTCGACGCTGTTCGACAAAACTCAATCGCGCGGTGCGGTCAACTGGGCGGATTTTGTGGCGGCAATGGTCGGACTGGGCTTCTCTGTCCTACCCAAGTTCGGGTCCGTCTACACGCTTCTTCCGCCTGAGAGCATGAGAGTGAAGCAGTCAATTACGGTGCACCGGCCACACAAGTCGCGGATTGAGGGACACCGGCTACTCATCCTTTCGCGCAGGCCGAAGAGGACGTATGGATGGGGAGAGAAGACTTTCGTGGTTGCTTGAGCGGCAGTATTGAGGCCGGCATTATTGCCAGTATCCTGTTTGAATCTCAAGCTCATCTTGCCTGCTCTGCGTGTTCCGCGGTGTAATTCAGTGTCGCTTTGCCCGGTCGCGCCGCAAGTCGCAACAGGTCCCTACCATGCTTGGCGGTTTCCCAGGCTTTCCCCCATTCGTCTCGCATCGCCTGGCGGATGGCGGACTTTGCGGTTGCCATCGGGCTTTAAAGTCTCTAGATTCGTAATCCCTACGAATGTGCTACCTAAGCTAACTACATAGCGAAGATCCGCCTCAAGGGCGTTTCTAGTCAGGGAGGCAAGCCCAGACCTTCCCACCGGGCTCTCCGGGACTTACAGCCTTTCGTTGCCGTTAGCCCATGTGCTTTTCATGCGGTACCTCCACACGGCTGCCCTTCCCTAAGGCATTTCGTTGCGACAGCCAACATGGGCGCTCCCGTCATTATGTGTGGCAAGACAGAAGCCGTTGGCACCGACGTCATCGCCGCACTCAAGCCCGAATTCGATGGTCCGTGAATGCCACAGGCACCGATGCGCTGACTTGCGTACAAACGCAGTCTGCGTCAGTCGTGCAAGCTAGGAGCTGACGCTGCGTCTAGCCGTCCACTTCGTTATGACGCCCGAGGCTGGCGCCGCCCAGATTCCAGCCATTCTCAGGGGCGAGCAGGAGGTTGAAACGAACTTGGCGTTGGGCAGCCACGATTATTTCCAGGAGCTCGTGGCCGCCATCCTCGGGGGCAGCTACGACGATGCCGGCACCGAGGTCATGATGAAGGCGTCCGCCGGCATCCACCGTATCCCATGGCTGCGACCCGACCTGACCAAACCCGGCCCTCCGTTCGGCACCCCGGAGTACAGCAAGGCGCTCGTCCAGCGCATCAAGGTATTGCTGGCACAGCTAGAACAAGAGGGAAGGATGCACGAGGAGAAGTTTGTCTTGTACTAACGTGGCTGTCCTGTAATAAGGTGGTTGCTTAGTAGATAAGTAGTCAATGACCAGCCCGGCTGCGAAACTAACCTGGAATCGGCAACACTTCTGTTTAGTTTGCGCTACTTCGCTGTAGGAAGAGGCCAGGCGGCTCAGAACCGAAAGGGTCCAGCGTCACAAAGTAAATAATGTTCTAATTCTAGTGAAAGAGACGTTAAAGGTATACAATGCCTGCTGGCTTTCCTAATTCCACCACCAGTCCCATATAAGCGCCCCGATACGCCAGGTTCTGGCATAAATCGCCACTGCAGGCTGAGTGGGGTGCTGCCAGACTAAAGACAGCCCCTATAATTGCCAAAGCAGGTTGCAAGCACGCCGTCTGTAGTCTCAGCCATCTAGCCGCCGCCTGCATATCGCAGGCGCCGAACTAGTGTAGCCCCGGCGTCTTCCCACCGTGCCTGAACCCCATCACCGCGTAATCATCAAGTCACGTAAAGACTAGCCGGAGGTGTATTCTTACCCCTCGTCGGTCGCATTCGGCTAATGTCGTGCAGAATGAGTACAGACACGGTTCCCCATCTAATCGGCGACCAACAGACGGGGCCGGCCCACCTGTACAAGGGATCAGCCAACAGTCGTCCTCCCTGCGACCCCTCATCTTGTCCCCGGCTCCCTTCTCAGCGCCGCTGCCGTTCCATTCACCTATCATACCCGATTCGAAATCGTCGCTATACCTAGAACCACGGACGCGGCCGCCACTGGCCACGTCCTTATCGTTAGGGCCAGCCTGGGCGGCCTGTGCCTGGCTCAGGGTCTTACGAAGTACGGCATTAGTTGTTCCGTCTTCGAGCGTGACGACACCCCGGATGTCCGTCTCCAAGGATATCGGATCAAGATTTTCGCGGATAGCGTACCCGATCTGCAGTACCTCACGACGCTGGAGCTGTTCGCCGAGTTCGAGGCTCAGACGGCGGAGACCGTGATGGTCAAGACGTCCGTCAACGCCATCGACAGCCGCCTGCTGGCCCGCCGTGTTCGGGGCGGCCCCAAGCCGTACACAGTGCACTGCGGTCTCCTGAGGAGGGCCTTCCTCCGCGGGCTCGAGGACCGCACCCAGTGAGGCAAGGACGCGACGCACTACGAGATCGACGAAACAAACAAGGCCTCACCCGTGAAGGTGCATTTTGCCGACGGCAGCTCCGCGTCCGGGACTCTCCTCGTCGGCGCGGATCGCGGTCGCTCGCGCATCCGTCGGCAGCATGTGCTGCGTCTCAAGATCATCCATCCAGAGGCGGTCTGCCTATATGGGCGCCCCGACCTGACGCCGGAGCTGGAGCGGCGCATACAGCCCGCGCTGCTGCGGGCCATGGTCATCGTCCGCGACGTTCCGCCCGTGATCCAGCAAATCACCTTTGACTTGGATCTATCCGTCAACATGTTTGTCAAGCGGCTGCACTTGCCGCCCCGCGGAGAGCCGGGACACGAGGGCCTGCCGGCGGATTACATGTACTGGTCCATGCTGACGCCGTCCAAGCTACTAGGATTTACCGAGGAGGCGGTGGCAAGCTTCTTCGCCTCCAAGACGGCCAAGAAGCTCGGATTGATGCTGACGGAGGAATGGAGTGACTCAGCAAAGGTACTTGGTCGAGCTGCAAGACGAGACATTTGCGGCCTCGCTCCGCGTCGTTTCCATCACACCTGACCTGTCCGAATGGGAGGCGTCGCCGTTTGTGACCCTCATTGGAGACGCCATCTACGTCATCTCGCCGTCCGGCGGTGTCGGCGCAGGCACGGCCATCAAAGACGCCGTCGCCCTGACCAAGGCTCTCACGGGGCCGGACGGCATGTCGCTGGCCGGCATCAAGGCGTACGAAACGACTATGTGGGCTGTGGCCAGGGCCAGTATCGAGCGGAGTTTTCGTGGAGGAAAACTGCTATACGGGCAGCCGCCGCTGGAGAAGTGCCGCGTTTTGGAGGATAACTAGGCGGGTGATCCCGGATAGTTCCAGCTCACTTATAGCACGTCGACTTTTGTATACAAACTGCGCAATGTCCCGACATCCAAGGGGCAAGAGGCGGAGAATCAGACACCCCGGCATTTCTGCTCGCCACATTTCCAGTGGCACAATGCATATCAGCGCTGCATAATCTGTGAGTTCTGCGGAGGCAGTGGTAGCCGTCCACTCCGTCAACAAACTCGATTGCTACCTAGGCTTTCCAGCCCGTCCCACATCATGAGAAGCGCTAGGGAGCTGCGAACGAGCACTGGTGCCAATCCCCGAGATGCCGCTGCGTGGCACGGCACCTCCTGGGGCGACCTCAAAGGGATATCAGGTGCCATGCACGTCACGGATTTAGCTTAACCAAGCACACGCCCCCTCCCACACTTTATTCCCACCCCCCAGGGACCAAATTATTGAGCCGGAGGAGACAGCATAAGAGGACGACTCACCGGGGTTCCAACCGGCACCAGTCACACTTCCACCCAACCGACTGGGGAGATCCATCAAACGTGACTAGCAGAAGCAGCCTCCACTTTACATTCTCAACCATGGGCAACCCCAACACCAACCCGCCGTCCGTCCCCCCCAGCCTGAGGGGCGGGATAGCACCTTTCACTGCGACGCGGAAGCAGTCCATTGCAGACTCCGTCGAAAATGCCGACAGATTCCAACAGGCGTTTCCCGACATCGATTGGAAGGCCAAAGTGATTGAGCCGACGGTCAACTTGACGTTCGATCTCAAGGTATTACTGGCTCGTCCCTGCTTGATTCACTCCGTTTCCGGCTAACAGGACACTCCCATGGAAGGAGAAAGTCCCTCCCCACACCCGCGCTAAGCACGAACATCTGATCGGACAAATGATTGATTATCTCGCCTCGGAGGAGGAAGGCGACACGAGCAAAGCGGAGAAGGCTTTTTGGCTGGCGCGAGAGCGTCTCGTCGCCGGCCGCCATGAGGACGTGCTGAGGCAATTTGACGCCATATACCTACAGGAGGATAGGCCTGTGTCGGTGATGTTGACACAGCTTCGCGAGGCATTGAAGCTAAAAGCTACCATGACGGAGCCGAAGGATACTGACGGCGGTAAACCTGGAGGCGAGTCCCTGATTGCGGAAGAGTCGAGTGCCTGAGCGGACATTTGGTGGTATTTGCTTTGAGTTTTGCTACCCGGGCTGTGTCTCCCGGCTATCCGGGCTGTGTCCCACATTTCTGGCCAATTAGACAACAGACATTCATGCAAGCCCCAGTTGTCACCCTTGCGGGCAGAGACAACTCCGTACTAAGGACAGTTGTT
>MU860381.1:0-21576 GCA_033296875.1 Achaetomium macrosporum | reverse complement strand
AATTGGTATTAGTTGCCCTTTCGGGTTAAGCCCGCCGGGCGGAATAAATTTTGTGTTTGTGTGTGTGTGTGTATATATATTCTGCATACTGCATATTGGCTCTCCTCTGCTATGCTATGCGTAACATATGGTAGCTGCGACTACTACACTGTACTCATGATCTCTGCATTCGAATTCGAGCCGTCGGGGTGCTTCTGGGCCCTCTGACAACCTCGGATTCAAGTGCATTTGACCGAATTCGACTTCTTCGAACCGACTTCGACTCGAACGCAACCACAAGTCCGGCTATACAGCCATTTCACCGGCTTACGTGCCTCGAATTCGACGAATTCGTGGCATACTGAGCCAAGTTGACCTACTTCGGAGCGACTTCGACTACTCGAACCGGTCCAGCACTACGTCAAACCACCCAAATACGTTATCTTTATGCAAGACAATGCTCCTATACACACCTTACTGTTGTTGAAAGAATGGCTTACGGAACAGGGTTTCTGGGTCTTGAACTGGCCCATCTAAGCTAAGTGCAAGACTTCTTCTCAAATACACTACCTAATCCAATATCTCGTAGTTATCCCTGAAGTTATTGTATGCATATGCAATGCCGCCTAGCTGCGCCGTATCACCTGCTTGCTCACCCTGCTCAGGCGGCTCGCGCGAGCCAAACACCCGGCTCACCCAGCTCACCCAAGCTCACCCTGATTGACTACGAAGGGTGAGCATACCACACATCGGTAGGATATTCCCTTGCAGCTGGGGCTCGGTCGAACCGAAGCTATACCCGAGAACGACTTGAGCCTTGCTCTAACATGAGTTCAAACAACAAGCGTCCAACCGAGCCCAACCGTGGTATCAACATCGCAGACAGCAGGGTTTCCCAGCAACCACCACTCCACTGGCTGCGACATCAGCGAGCTGCCAAGCGGCGGCGTGAGCGGAATCAACCGAACGATGAAATGGTTCCGCGTGCGGTTCATCGCGGGTTCCAAGTTCTTTGGCACCACGGCCAGTGAAGGGCGTCGCTAAGGCACTAGAACGTTGATATCCTAACTAGTGAGGTCGGCTGAAGTCATACTAGACAAACACAGCAAGCAGCGGGGGGTTTCGGGGGCAGGCATTCAATGCGGTACCTAGCTTAGGTAGCTTGCAACATTGGCTTGTTCCTCTGTCTCCTTCCCGCTCCGCTACTCATCATGCAACTTAGCATATGTGCCTGAGGTGCATTAGTCACGAACTGACGTCTTTCCGGCAGCGGTTTCCAAAGATCATACATAGGACAACATCGGAGGAGAGCACTGCACCGCAAGATTGTAAATGAGGGCAACCAATCATACAACGATGCTCGAACCAAAGCATCGCAGACGTTCAAAGTAACCGGTGGAATCGTGGATCTCTGGGCGATCAACGGGTTCAGATGGAAGTGCAGTAGACTGGCCTGTTGTCTGGTAGGCAGGCTTTTTAGGTGATAACTATGGAAACTTTCATGGACTTGTACTTGAGAGAATGGTTAGGAATTCAAAGCGAGTGCGATACTTGTCTCCAGCTATGGTGGATGAGCAACGTCGTAGTTGATTGAATGGTCTGGTACAGTACAGTAATTAATAGCTTTAACACCCATGAAAACCTCTCTCCGAGTCTCCGTCCCGTATAGAGAGTCGACACGGGGCACGCCAGCCACCAGCCAGCTGACCCAGCTTGGGCTTATGAGACGGGGGCCCGACTGGGACGTTAGAAACGCAGTCTCCCGTTATCACAACAGCTGCCGTGCAATAGCCTGTGGGACAAAGCTGGTTGTGTTAAAGAACACGTGGAGCTGCACATGCTTCCGGTGCATCTCCCGATGTATGACGGCAGCATCAGTAAGATAACTCTGTCCCTCCCTGAGTGAAGCTAGCACCAGAAGGAGATGCTGCGAGGTGGTAGATTGAAGTCATTGCTGTTGGGTGTTCTGCGTATTGTGGAACGTCGTCAAAGAAGGATATGGAGGAAGGAGTTAATGGAGGGATGCAAGGGAGTAAGCTACAGCTAATGATCGGCCGGACGAGGTTGCCGTTCCGTAAAATCGCCCTTGTTTCCTGGTGAGTCCGTCCCATCCCTTTACCCCAAGTGCAAGGGGTTATCTGCATTGATGTGCTGCCGCATCCCTTCTCTCGTGATCGTCGGCAACAATGGAAGGGCTAGATCTTTGTCATCACTGACAGCAGGTTATTTGTGGCAACCCTTGCGCGATTACACACAAGACCAGCCAACACGTTGCAATGCGACCGAGTCGGATGTGAGGCACAAGCCAAGGAAAGCTGTGCTGTGATATGCATATTACTTAGTATCATATGTATTTTGCCTTGGATTGGTACCTAGCATCCAAGCGAACAGACCAGATACAGTTGAAGTCCTTCCCCAAGTCACCAGCCGATACCTTGTTCAAGCAAAGCCGTGTGGATATATTGAACATGAAGCAACCAAAATACACGCCGACAGCTGAAATAACAAGACTCAGGCCTTATCAGGCGTCACTGTATTTGGAGATAACGCCGTCGAGGATGAAGGTATTGAAAGAAGACAGCGACCACTCTAATTGGCACCGTAGCCGACCTCAACGTCAATAGTGGTCTTGCCGGGAGCGATGTTGAGTCCAATGCCGTCAAGCTTCTCCATGCCCTTGGTGTAAGCGTTGGTGCCCTTACCACCCGGAAGAATGACCGAGTCGATACCGTTGTGGGACATCTTGCAGCCGGGAACATCCATATTGTAAGCCTGCGCAACCAGGGAAGAACAGTCGGCGCCCGACCAGCGCTTGTTGCTCTCGTTCCCGAAGTCGAATTCGGCCCAGACACCAGCAAACTGACCATGCTCGGTAAGCGGAACCTCGTTCGGCGCCCAGGCGCAGATGCCCTGGGTGTTGGTGTCGGCGACCACGGTCTTGGTCTCGCCGGGTGCGAGGGTGAAGACGAGTTGCTGCTGACCCTCGACCTTGAACATGCCGGTGAGTTGGCCGTCGGCGCCCATCTTGTTGCCGCAGACAACCTGGTACGTTTCGGAGGCCACGTTGGTGTACTTCATGACATAGTCGTACTTGTCCGCGATGCTGTTTGGGACCTCCAAAAGGTTGGAGTTCCACGGGCAGCCATTGGAGGTGCCCGTATTGCCCGTGTACATAATTTGGTCGTATGTGACACGCTTCGACTTGCTGCTGGAGCCGCTGCTGCCGCAGAACGCGATGTACTTAGAGGACGAGTCCGAGGACGCGGAAGGCTTGGCACTAGCGACGGCGGCAGCGGCGACGGCGGTGGCCTTCGGCTCCTCGGTCGTGGTAGTCGGTTTGGGAATCACCTTGTGCACGTTTTTCATGTGGACCGGGCCGTCGCGCTTGGTATGAGCGTCCCGGTGAATATGAGCGTGGCCGGAAGGGTGGGCGGCCGCGCCGAGGACGCCGGCGAGCAGGAGGACCGGCGTGAAGTGCATGGTGTGAAGTTGGATAACGCCCTTTTGTCTATCCCAAGAATGTGTGTTCGTGGAAATGTCCGTCGAGGACTCGCAAGCTCGTGTACGACAATCGACTGTTAGGCCGCAATGTCGGATGCTGTTGAGTGGGCGATGCTCGCAATCGGTGGGAAACGAGAGTGAGGTAATATCACGTTGTGATGGCTTGAAAAGAGCGGATTGGGATTCGAGATCTCGAAAGGAGTGGACGAGAGCGCGAATGCGGCAGTGGGTGAAAAGGTTGAAGAGGAAACGAGAGACGGACGGGTGATTGAAGACTGAAAAGCTGCAGAACCAGGCGCCAAGGCAGGGGGCGAAGCGGTAAATAAGCCGAGAGTTGCTCCTGATGCACCCCTGTCAACCGCCCTGTTAGCTCGATCCTTGGCGATGGCTAGACGGACGATCACCGTCCCGATTGGTTTGAGTTCGAGCTTGGACCCACCGTCATAAACAAAGCTCATGCAGGTCCCTGTGCAATGCCATTCGTTGTCACCCCTTGTCCAGTCTGCTGCCGGTGGAGCCTTGTCGCAATCCTGTCCGGATCCAATGTGTCCTTCATTGATGTTTGGTGCCACCGGCCCTGCAATTTGCCGTCCACTCTTCAGACCGGCATTCAAGCTCGTCAATGGCTGGTTTAAAAGAATGACGCAGGGCAAGTACGTGTATTGTGTACGAGTATTGTGTGGCAATTGCTGGTGTACTTCAATCGGATTGTAGAGTATTATGTACCTTTAGCTTAACAGTCGTGCCCCACGAGCAGGTTGCCTCCTGTATGGGTGGCGGACATAGCCTAACAATTTGCCTTCGATGCTCAAGCTCAAGATGTTAGTACCGGTAACGTAGTGAAACCCTACTCGGCCATTTTTAATTGTATATACGAAGGCACGTACTGCGGTACAGTCCCACCGAGCAGTTAACGCTAAATTAAAACCTTCTGTTTCATCAAACGCAGAAAAGGTCCAGGCCGTGGCCTCCCAGTCGTTCGACGCATTCGCTGCGATCCAATAATCCGACCGAGTCTCTTAACTAAATGCCCCTAACATCTGATGTTATTTTCATCTGATAGTGTACTTTGTGGCAAAGCCGCTTGTGCCACAAATCCGCGGCTACCGTACATACAGCGTGAGTACAGAAACGAAGCATTTGCTGTCAGGCCCGAGGTGGATTTGGGGTAGCCGAGACCCTCGCTCTTGGGACTCGCAGATTCAACCACTCTACATAGTACAGACCAGCCGGTGATGGAATGGTGACTTCATTTAAAGGCCATTTTACCAATTTTTTGTAGCGTCATTGAAGCTTTGAGCTGGATCCGTCGGTTCCCATGAAAGCCTAGTAGGTCTCTCGAGCGACTCTCGAGCGAGACGAGATGCGATGCTGCCCCACATTTGGTTGCCCAAAGCATGTGGCCCGAGCTCCTGCCCCGCGATCCGATTTTCTCATTTTGTCGTCAGTGAGGCAGCTTCAAAGACGATCTTGGGCCAAGTAAACAGCCATTGTCGTTTACACCGGCGATCTTGAAGATCAACTCCTGACTCTACCGCCACAGGCCCATCTAGAACGCAAGACATGAGATAACCGTTAGCACGGGTGCTAAGCTCGAAGCAGGCGTCAAACACACCAACCGACCCAACCAGCGGCGCAGGCCCGGTGAACTACGCCGCAGGCCTCTATTCCCAACTCAATTGAGTTTACGCTTAGCTGGCGCTGATCTGATCTCCCCGCAACATCACTCCACTCACGTCCCACAATGCCACTCGATACATCAACTTATAACCTCGCGCTGCTCCGCGTCGACGGCCGGAGATGGAACGAGTTGCGGCGTGTCCACGCCCAGATCCGCACCCAGGCGGCGGCCGATGGTTCCAGCTACCTCGAGATGGGCCACACCAAGGTGATGTGCGTGGTGACCGGTCCTAGCGAGCCCGGCCCACGCCGCGGCGGTGCCGGAGGTGGTGGAGCTGGGGGCGGCGGCGGTGGCGGCGGAGCGGGCGGTCAAGGGAAGGAGGCCGAGGTGGTGGTGAGCATCGTGATTGCGGGCTTCAGCTCCGTTGACCGGAAGCGGCGGGGGAGAGGCGATAAGTGAGTTTCATCACTGACTGCATTACCCTGGGCAGGCTTAGAGGAGATCATGCAGAGGTAACTAACACAACCGCCCCCCAAAACAGACGCACGCTTGAGCTGCAATCAACAGTCGCCAACGCGCTCGCCGCCAGCCTCCACACACACCTCTTCCCGCACAGCCAAATCAGCATTTCCCTGCATGTTCTCTCGCAAGACGGCTCGCTTCTCGCGGCGCTCATCAACGCGGCCACGCTAGCCTGTGTTGACGCGGGTATTCCGATGACAGATTACGTCGTGGCTTGCACGGCCGGGTCTACGTCGACATACGCTGCCAATGACGAGGGCGCCGATCCGCTTTTGGACCTGAACCATCAGGAAGAGCAGGAATTACCAGGGTTGACAGTGGCGACATTAGGGGAGAGCGATCGGGTGGCTGTGCTCGTATGCGAGAGCAGAGTGCAAGTGAGCCGGTTGGAGGGCATGCTGGCTGTGGGAGTGGATGGGTGCAAGCAAGTAAGAGAAATATTAGACCGGGTCGTCAGGGAAAAGGGGCGTCGCATGATACAAGAGGGCACGGTGGAGAAGGGGATCGGGTTGAATGATATGGACGTGGATTAATTCCCAGTCTCGGCTGGCTGAAAGGGAGTTTGGACCTGGTCACCTTCGAGATCCCTCCCGTATCGAGCTTGCCAGGTGAGATTACCTTTCTCACACTGTGCTGCCGAACGGCTCATCACTATCTACATCGGGGAGCTTGTACCATGTTCTCGCAATGATGGTAAATAACCGTGAACTGCACTTCACTGGATGGCCTCCGCTAACAACTCAAAATAGTACATTCCAGACAAACAAGCTCCTTGGGCTAGAGCTCGTCGTGCGCGGTCTCGGCCTCCGCAGTGGGGTCAGTGGCTTGAGTTGACGTGGACTCGGTGGAGTCGACCGTGGACTCGCTGCTGGCCTCAGGGGTGACTGGGGTCGCCTCCTCGCTCTTTCCGGCTTCGGTAGCATCCGGAGTGGGCTCTGACGACGCCTCTGGCGCAGCCGACGACGTAGGCTCTTCGACCGAAATAGCAACAATGCCCTCGGGCAGCTTTTTCTTGACTCCCTCACTCATCCGGATCGCATCGATCCAGCTCTCGACGCTCTCGTGCCCAAAATCTCCTCCCTCATAATGCCGCCACCATCCACGGCGCGCGTTGATGGCGACGATCTCGACGTCGCCACTCAGATCGAGCGCCTTGAGGAGGGAGGCCGCTCCCTCGTTGCTCTTGGGAACCTCGTAGAAGGGGAACAGATGGCGCTTGCTCTGGGCATGTTTGAACGCCAGCTCTGAAAGGCTTGCGAGAGCCTTCTTGGCGGTCTCGTCCTCACTCGAGGAGACAATGGCGAGGACACATGTGTGAGACTTCTCGGTCAAGCACTCCTTGATCAGTTTCTCGGGCGAGTTGATCGTGGGGATTGGCAGCGCTGTTTCAACGATGACCGGGGCTTCCTGCGTTGAGGTTGACGTCTCGGACTCGGTTGTCGCAGACGACGTCTTGGAAGAAGCTGCCTTCGGCCTGGTCTTGGATGATGAGGAGGGCTTCTCTGACGCTTTGCCGTCCTTCTTCTGCTTGTCATTCCTGCCGTTGCCCTTCGCCGGCGGGTCGGGGTTTGGTTGGCCTGCCTGTGAAAGGAACTCGACCATCGGTCCCTTCTTCATTTCTCCTTCATAGACGATACCAGGTGCATCACCGCCGGGGAGCAGCACTAAAGTAGGGAAGTTCTTGATGCCAAAAGTCTCGACAGTTTTGGACTCCTTGTTGCGCGCCTGACCTATCGTAATGACGTCCGCAAAGTCAATGGCAATGCTTTTCAGCAGC
Organism: Achaetomium macrosporum; assembly: GCA_033296875.1. Taxonomy (NCBI): domain Eukaryota; kingdom Fungi; phylum Ascomycota; class Sordariomycetes; order Sordariales; family Chaetomiaceae; genus Achaetomium; species Achaetomium macrosporum. The sequence continues at coordinate 14,176 of MU860381.1, read as the reverse complement.
GCCGATGTGGTACCCTTCTCGGTGAACAGAATGGCCTTGGCAGTATCGTTCTTGTCGCTGAGAAACTTGTCCAGCGACTTGTCCTCGATTTTGACAACATAGTTGTTGATCTGCTGCACGACAGCCTCGACAATGGCGCTCGCTGTTCGTTGGCCCTGGTAATCCTGAACCGTTGGCTTGCCTCCTCCCTTCTTTGGCCGCACGATCTTCAGGGTCGGGAAGCCCTGGACGCCCATCGATCCGCAGAACGGTTTGTTGGCGTCATCGTCGCAGTTCACAGCAGCTACCTTCGCTAAGCCCTCAAGGTTCTTGGCTGCTTTCTCGTAGGCGGGTTTGAGATTCTGGCAGTGCCCGCACCATGGGGCATAGAACTCGACGATCTGGCAGCCCGGGTATCAGTAAAGTGGCAACTAGAGCGGGAGGGGTCCCTCACGCACAGAAGTGTAGTTGCTCTTGGCAATCAGGCGATCATAGTCTTTCGCATCAACCTGCAAAACAGGCGACTTCTTGGTGTAGAGCCCTGCCTGAGCTCCTGGGAGGACAGGCAGCAGGGCAACTGCGATGGCGCCGAGTGTCGGGAGGTGCATTGTCGCCTCTTAACTACAGTGGGAACGGCTCTTGCCCGTGGGGTCTAGACAAGGAGATCGACAGAGCAATGCTCATGAAAGAGTGCTAATTCATTGAATTCAACTTAGAGGTTGTATGCCAGTCAGGCACACATATACCATTACAGCAGCCTCGTGGTGAAGAGGAATTGAGGCTAAGAAATCCAGGCTGTCATGTTTCCATGTTTGGCAAAAGAACACATTTCCAATGGAATCTCATCTTGCCGCCATGACGAGCTTGAGAACCCGCCAGAACTTGAAGCTCAGGCCGCACAGTGGCTCAAGCTCCTTACCCCTCGTGGGTATAGTGGGGCTCCAGGCGTCACACGCAGTCTCGCACAACCGCGTGCTCAGCACCGCGATCGAAACAGACTCGGAGGCAGCAAGCAGGAGTGACGCCAGCATCGACGTCGAAGTGACTTTGCTTTGCAAAACCTAGAACTACGCGAATTACGCATCGTCCCTGGAGCTCTTCCCCGGTTCCCGCGCCGGAATCCCTGCTGTATTGTCTCGCGATGGCCGAGCCCGTCCCAGCGGCCCTGCGACAGGCCGATGTCAACATCTGGAAATGCGCCACGAGGGCGGCGGAGTTCCAACGAGGCGCCCAGGTCGCGAGCGCAAAGCTGGAACAGCGCAATCTACGACGTATCATGGCGTATTGGTGTATGTCATGCGCGGAGATCCCACGGTAAGCGCAGGTCCTGACGGTCGTAGGTCATTACTGGGCTGTCCAGCAAATCCTGGCGAGAAACCTGCAGAGTACCGACGAGGACATTCGGCGATACACAGAGAGTGTGGTAAAGGTGTTGGAACAGGTTCGTATCCTCGGGAGTGTCCGTGTCTCATGGTGCTCCGAGGCTAACTGAATATTACCATAGACGATGGCTAAATATGCAAACAAAGATGCCACGGAGATTGAGACGGAAGGTCAAGCAAACAATATGGCGAGCGAGGCATACGTCGAGCGCGCCATAACAGATGATACGGCGGGCCAGTCATGTGTCAAGCAGTATGCGCAGAGAGTTCTCGACCAGGGGGAACTGGACGTGGAGATGAACACAGTTACGCTGTACGTTTTGCAGCCCTCCGGTGAGGGCCATGCTGACGCAGCTTCAGGGACACAGCAAAAACGTTTGAAGCGGCCGCGACCTTCTTCCACGTCTGCAACGTATGGGGTCCACTGGATCAAGAGACACAGCAGAAAATCAAGTATGCAAAGTGGAATGCGGGGCGAATTCTCAGGGCTATAAAAGAGGGCAAAGACCCCAACGAGTCGAATCCGAGACATGTGGACTCCTCGCAGCCAGAGTCGAGCCCAAGTAAGTCCGCAGTCCAAACCTCGGGCGATGCTCCGTCGAGCACGGCACCAAGGCCGGCGACGGTGGAAGAGGTCCCTGACTCGGACCTGGTCAGAGATGCGGCCGGCGTGTCACTACCTCACAGTCCTGTTTCGCCAGTCTCCGAAGGCGGGCTTCAATTACCCGGTGTTCCCACCAATCTCAATCAACCAGCACAATCGGGGTCGTTGGGTCCGGAAACGACGATTCCTTCGGCGCCAGCGGTTCCGGATCACTCTGAAGCCGCGCCAGACCTCCCAGCGCCGCCCAGTGGGTGGACACAGTCGCAACCAAGCCCTGTGAGCCCTCCCCCGGGCGCCGGCTTCTATCATCAGCCTTCGGTTCCACCTGCAGCACCGCCAACGTTTGCCACGAGCCCCCCGTCAACGGCTGCAGTGGCGTCACCGCCACCTCCAACAGACTCCTATCCCATGAATATGGCCCCGACAGCGCACTTTGCAAGGCCAATTGCTTCCCCAGCAGCTCCAGCTACCAGCTATGCATCGGTTCCGTCTGGAAACTTTATAACGGACGAGGCGGCAATAGTCGGGGCACAAAAACATGCCAGATGGGCCATCTCGGCTCTCAACTTTGAGGATGTGCCCACAGCAGTAAAAGAATTGCGCAAAGCGCTGGAACTGCTTGGTGCAACGTAAGAAGTCGGACAGTGAGTTCAAGATAGGAGCAACCTAATGGTAATGATATCATGAGATCAAAGCGCGGATCCAAATATGAAATGTCGGCATAAGCCGGAGATCCCATTAACCGCACCTCTTGTCTTAGCGAAGCATCCGGAAGGTTCCGAGCCATGCAGTTGATTCAGAACCGTCTCACAGCATACCTGTCTGTGTCGCTGCGGCGATCATCCGCTCGACAACACATTTAAGACATCGCTACTGTTGTCCACTCTTACACGGTAGGAGCACCGCCATGCTTGGTGTGAGCAACATCAATCACCCCCAGCGGAGAAGAGACAGCACTGCAGAGGACCGGCGCAGCGGTTCGGACCGAATCGACCGCTCAGTTCATTGGTTTACTGCTCGCATGGCCTGTTGTGTACACCACCCATCGAATCAGAGCCGGCTGCGGTGTAATCTGGAATCGGACCTGATACGACTTCCGTGAGAGATGAGGCTGGCGGATATGCGGCCGTGTGGATATTCTGCCCGACCCCATCAATGATTAGCGGGCTTCTCCTTCGCTTCCGCCGCAAAATGGCCTGCGGCAAGGGGGAAGCTTTGGGGCTGGGTTGCGGCGTCTATATTACGTAGACCTTTCACAATCTGCGGTGTACGGATCTACTGTGTCTTGTTGGAACATCCCATATCAGAGCCGTTTCTCTTTAGCTTCAGCCTACCGCTATCCACGTTAGGTCGGCAGGGTAACTACCAGGTATGCCTGGCTTGGGCGTCATCCATATTCCACGGAGAGTTGAGATAACTGACCAATTTAGTCATCTAGCAACTGCAGCAACCCCTGAGGCGAGCGTTGAGTCCAACATGGACAGCGAAGAGGGCAGCTACTCGTACGGCAGCTCTTCATCCAGCTCTTCAGAAGTTACAAACCGCGATTGGCGGACACGCGTCTATATTCCTTTACCTCCTCCGTCATCAGGAAGTGCTGGTGATGGCGGAAAGCCAGATGGTTCCTGCCAGGACAGGCGATAACGTCCTGAGGAGAGGCTCGAGAAGGGAATACCAATACTTCCCTCGAGAAAGACACCCGGGAGAACACTCCGTTTGAAACCAGTGGAACTAAATAGTTGTGGAAGGTATATTATTCTTACAGACAGTGATATTCCATTCTGTATAAGGTGTTGAGTTACGCCCAGTGACCTCAGTGAACCGAGTTGAGAAGGGTTGGGCTAGCATGCCAATAGAGTGAACATATAGAATCGTCGGGGAGGTCGCTACAGAGAAATGCAGGATATTGACGGTGCACATGCTTTTCTGTCCGTGATTAACGCTCCTGTTCCAGGAAGTCGGTCGTTCCGCTTTCTTCCACATCCCGTACCGACTTTCAAAATATTTCACAGTCGTAGATCGTTGCGAAACCTTCTTCATCTTCTCTAGCGTCAGGTTTGGGATTTTGGCCCCAACGAGCAACATACCCATCATATCCAATTAGCCATCTTTGATAAACCAGCGCGATGATGTCGTCGCTCGTCTCGGCGACCGGGGCCGCCATGCTCCTGCCCCTCGGCGAAGCCGGCGGCCATATGGTCATGAACAGACCGATCCCATACAACCTGCACATCGAGCCGCTGCTGCAGGTCAACCCCATCAGCGGCGGTCTCTACCCGTTCCCTTGTCACAACAAGTACGGCTTCACCACGCGCACTCCGGTCGAGGCTGGAGGCACCACGCTCGTCAATTTCACCGGCGGCGCTCAGCATGGCGGTGGCTCGTGCCAGTTCAGCATAACCTACGATAAGCCCGTGGATGGAGGCAACTGGAACAAATCGGCGGCCTTCAAAACCGTCTACGGCATCATGATCGGTGGCTGCCCGGCGGTCTTCACTGATGAGACGCATAATCTTGCGCCGGTGACCCTGGACGAGAACCTTCGCCAGGATGGAGAGCACTGCGGAAATGAGACAGGCATCGACTGCATTCGCCAGTTCAGGATTCCGATTCCGAAGTTGTGAGTTGCAGTCCCTGAGGTAGTGGCGCACAAGCGATGCAAGGTACTAACACCCCTTAACAACAGTATGAAGAACGGACCGGCCACCTTTATCTGGTCCTGGCTCAACAAGATCAGAAACAAGGAGATGCACATGTGCGTGTTTTTCCAACCATTCTTCTTTCCATTCCCAAGCAACCCTACTAGTAACTAACCCGACCGCCGTGAAGGAACTGTGCTCCGATCTACATCACTGGCGGCACAGGCGACGAAGAGCAGATCCAAGACCTGCCCGACATCTTCATCGCCAACTACCCCAATGACCCCGAAGTCCCCAACTGCATCACCGGCACCTCCGCCGACAAGGTCGTCGTCAACTTCCCCAACCCAGGCAAGTACGGCCGCGTGCTTGAGCCCCCGATGGAGCCAGCCACAAAGCTCGCCGGCTACTGCACGCAGATCCCGCCCGCCTCGTTGATCCCTACCTTCTTGCCCGATCCCCAAGCTGACGGGGGCTCGGATGGTGAGGACGACAGCAGCGATTCGGCCCCGTCAGAGACCACGGCGTTCTCGATCGGTCCGGTCGTCAGGGCCGGGCCTCCTCCGGGAAACAACACCGGCAGGATCCTTAAGAGCACGTCCCCGCCGCCTGTGGTTTTTGCTACGCTGTCAACGACGACGACGGTTGTGGAATCCAGTTACATTGACATTGACACTGCTACTGATACTGGAGCTACTATTGCTGACGGCAAGAAGGGTGTTGTTGCTTGCCCTGCGGAAGATAATGGCAAGGTGGTATGCATTGGCGATCACGGCAACCAGTTTGGACTGTGTGACGGGGGTTGGACGGTTGTGCAGGACGTTGCGGAGGGGACGGAGTGCCGGGATGGGAAGATAGTTAAGGGATAGGGCAAGGCGACGGGGTAGTGGACTGGGTGACGCCGTGACGGGGGGTCGTTGTGGCTTAACTATTGAGGTTTCGCGACAGGGGATGGACGGATCATGGGCGATGGATGATGGGCGGAAATCATATCAACACTGGAGTGTGCTGGAGTCTTAGAGAGGCACGCGCACTATATGTGATATATTCTCATGAGAGGATAACTACTTGAAACCTGTCCGACATCGCATTGCGGCCCTCATGTCGTCGTGAGTTGTAACTTGCCGAGTGGAAGTGACCGTACATACCTTGAAGGCATCCCACGTACTAGTACGAAACATCGACAGCTGTGTATATATGTACAAGCGAACTCTTGTCGATCATCCCATCGATTCCCCATCGACCTACCACAGCCTCGCAGCCAACGGCTTCACCTCAGCCGTCGTGATGGCCTGGACAAGCGCGATGGCCGAGAGCCCCGCACTGTGACGTGCCGCAGCCTCAAGCCAGGCCACTGAGGCCGGCTCAGGGACTACGGGCCGGCCGAAGGTAAACTTGTGCCGGGCGATGCGTGCCCGGCGCCTCAGCACGTCGCAGGCCGCGTGCAGCTTGCAAGGGGTCTCCCAGTCCGGCGTCTCGGCGGCTACGCGGGCAAGGAAGGCCACAGCCTCTGCGATAAGCTTCTCGTCGGCCTCGGCGTTGACGTCGTTGCGGTGGTGCTCCATGACCGTGAGGGCGTTGCAATCAATAGGAGGGTTGAGAAGTAGATGCATGTTACGCTCCTGCGGTAGGTGGCGTGGTGTTGGGGTCAGTCAACTTTTGTCCTCCCAAAATTTAAAAAGGTATACATATGAGACCAGCCATGAGTCATCTGGGTCAACCGCCCGAAACAGCGTCGCACACTCCCTTGCCGCGGCGACGACTTCTACCCAGCTCGACGACGACCCCGTGTAGGAAAATGGCGGACGGCGGCGGAAGACAGGCGCCTGCTCGCTAGGGCTAGCAACCGCTCGCTGGCTGTAGTCGACCAGCCGGGCGATCCATTCTGCGTCGTGCGAGCCGACCCTGTGCATCTGCAAGATGCAGGCCAGACACGTGAACTGAAGCGCAAGCAGTTGGCGCGCCGCGGGCTTGGGGTACAACACGCCCGCCAGCCCGTCGGAAGTGCGAAGTCCCGGGCAATCATCGCCAACCACATCTTCAGCCTTGAGTGGAGTTGTCTGATTTGGTCGCACTTCGCGTCGGCGGATTGGGCCTCGGCTCGGACCGCGTAGAGCTTCTCGTGGATTTCGTTCTGGATATGGGCCAGGTTGATCCAAGCGGAGATGACGTTGAAGAAGATGTCATCTCCGGTGCTGGCTACGAAGCGGATGAGTCCGCTCGCAAACGTGGATGTTGACTTTGCAATGTCGTGGTCCGCGTCTTGTATCAGGGGCGGATCAAATGTACGGAGGCTTAGATCCCTGTCGAGGGCGTAAAGGATCCAGAAGATATGGGCTCGGTGGAGAGCTGTCTCGCTGTCGAAAAGGGCATTTACCTTGCTCTGGAAGAGACCTAATTTATGTGCGAGCTTAAAACCACTGGCCATGAGGGTCTTTGCGGCCGTCAGACTCTCGTGCAGCCTTCCAAGGTGAAGCATCACGAGCCCCAGCAGGGCTTGGAGGCCGAGGAGGTCGCCATGATAAGCTGCCAGGTCGCTTGCGGCGGCTTGGGCGTTAGACATGCATGTTGCAGGGTCGAAGGAGGGGATTGGAGGCCTGTCTGCTGCACGGTGGAGGAAGGTAAGTACTAGAATCACGTTGATGGTGGTACTGATGACTGAACCTTGACGGCCGGAGAGCTTTGCTGTGTCAAGCCGCACCGTGAAGAGCTGTTGGTCAGACTTGTCGAACAAGGGAATTATGCGGTTGAGATTGGTGAAGTAGTCCCAGACGACAGGGAGAAACACTCTTGAGGGTGGAAGAGGCCCCTGAGCCGGAAACGTCGATTCGGCCTGGACCTGTGTAGTCGCCGCACTGCGGCCGCCGTTAGTAAGACTACCCCTCGACAGCGAAGGCAGCGCCTAGTAGCCTACTTCAATTGGATCCGGACCTCCTTACGACTCTTAATGTGCGGAGTGTAAGTACACTGCTTCCCATACACCACACAGTGCGAGCACGTCGGCCTTTTCGCATCGCATCTGATTTTCTTCATATGACAAAGATCGCACGCCTTTGTCGAGAGTCATTACCATGCATTTGGCTTCCATCTTGAGAACAGAGCACAGGAGCCAATGGCGCGGAGTATCGTACCCTTCGCTTCCGTAGTCCGCGGACCATGGCCGCGTCTTGCCCTGTACGGAACATGTTGGTTCGGACCTCGAGTGTTATAAAGGGGAAAGCTTAGAAAGGCTGGCGGAGTCTGGCGAGGTCCGGGAGTGTCGACTAGAGAGCAGGCACGCCGCAGGTCCGCGGACCGCATGGATACATGCATGATGCAGCTGACTACGGTAAATACATCACATGCAAGATAGTTACCGTAATTAACGGCTCGATAACCGGATTATAGAGTGCTTCGAATCTGGTTGTTTCTCGTGACTGCAGGTGCTCCCAGCTGCATGTGACGGCAGCATGTCCTACTGGCCAGTGGCCGCCGTATCCCGGACGATCCTTCCACAGACTGCACAATGAGTTCCCAAGGTCTCAGAGAAGGACCGCGGATCTGATTCAAACGAGAACGCAGTACTCAACCTAACAGGTTCTAAAGCGAACATTCTAGATGTGGCACTTGACAAACGCAGAGAGCATCGTCCTCGAAGTTGGAATAAATCCAAGAACAACAAAAGGTTGTATATACGTGATGGGATGGGACGGCAGTGATTCAGGTCGATCTCGCCAGAGCAGCAGCCAGATCTTCTCAGTTCCCGTCGCTCTTGACCAGAATCTAAAATCCCTATTGCACTTGTCCTACTCTATACTCATCCACCCTTATCACCTGTCTTATCAACATCAATCCCGCCGACTTCGCCAAAGTCAACCCCTTCACCAAGACGCGGCACACTGCGCCTTACCCCTTCATCGCGCCGATCCGGCCCGAATTGTTGGCCGCAGGACGCAACATCATTGTGACGGGCATCGGTAATCGCCCTGCCTTTCTTTATAAATGATGAACTTAGCCGATATTCTTTGACTTCATAGCCTCACTGAAGTAGACAGAATAGCAAGATACCGTAGTAAGTCATGATGCTCTCGACTCGGAAGCAAATCAATTTCAGTCCATCATTTCCCTGACAATCTAGTAGTAGGTAGACTATGATCGAGTCTCGCTAGTTCAATCAATCGATCCGAATTTCCAACCGAGCTATCCGCACTGCCGACCTTCCCACTTCCTATTGGAAATGGTCGTAGGTAGCGTGCCATGTTACCTTCGGGAGACGGGCGTGTTACGGCCACCGCCACTACTAGTAGCCCCACCGTTGTTGGTTCTGGTATTGCTAGTAGTGTTGCTGCTAGTGCTGGCACTGCCGCTACCGCTGCTAGCCTTGGTGCTGGTGCGGCTGCTGGGTTTGGTAGCAATGCTGCTGGTGTTACTAGTAGTCTTGATACTGGCTGCGCTGCTAGGCGTGCCGTTACTGTTCCCGCTGGGCTTGGTGTTGCCGCCACTACTGCTAGCGGTTGCCCTGGCATTGCTGCTGCTGCCGCTCTCCCGAGCAACAGGTACGGTGTTGGATGACTTAGCTGGGGCTGACCGCGCATTCTTCGGGGCCATGTTAGATTTCGGCGGCGCAGGAGACACAGATGGAACTGGGAGTCGAGCCATGTTCCGCATCGGCTTGTCGTGAATGTGAGCTCGTAGGTTGTGCTCGAAGATCTTGAGCATGTTGTGATTATACTGGATGATCATCAGGGACTAACTACGTCATTAGAAAACACAAAAGAGAGGACATACCTTGTCGTGCATGGCCGAGATGTGTGGAGTGATGATCAGATTCGGCAGGTCCCAGAGAAGAGATTTGGCGCCCAAAGGCTCTTCCTGAACCACATCCACTGCAGCGCCGCCCAGATGTCCCTTCCGGAGAGACTCGGCCAGGGCTTGCTCGTCCACGAGAGGCCCGCGCGCGATGTTGATAAGGATGGCGTTCTTGGGAAGAGACGCCAGCTCCGGTCCGCTGATCAGACCAACCGTCTCCGGAAGAAGCGGCGCCGCGAGGACAACGACGTCTTGTTTGCGAAGAAATCCGCGCAAGGCATCTTTCCCGTCGGCCTTCACGAACGTGACCCGGCTCAGCTGCGAACCCGGCGTTGCCGACGACGGAGGAACGCCTTTGGGATTCATGGCGCTGACTTTGCTGCCCAACGCAAGAAAGCGCTCGGCAACCTGCTGGCCGATGGATCCAAAGCCAATGATGCCCACAGACAGTTCGCTGAGGGTCCGATAGCCCATCAGTGCCTGCGGTGCCCACTCGTGTTTGGCTTGATTTCGCATTGCCGTGAGCATCTTTCGGTTCAGGAGCATTGTGTTCATTAACACCCACTCCGCTATGGCACTAGACCCAGAGCCCGTACTCGAGGTCACCTGAAGCTTGGGACGGTGGTTGTATGGACTAGTGGTGAGTAAGTCAAGCCCCGAGGAGGCCAGATGTATCCATTCAAGTCGAGGGAGACGGACCCCGTCCGGTGGCAGCTCGGTCGTCGAGAGATAGATGGTCGTGCTGTCGAGCACGTACTTGGGGATCTTGGGCCATTCATCCGTGTAGTATGAATATATCTCCAGATTAGGGAAGTCCTTCTTCAAATGATCCAGTTCATTACCGAGACCAACGAATCCTCCGCGCTTTTTAGTGGTCAAGACCACGGGAAACTTGGGCACCCATTGTTTTGTCGGAGTAACTCCGGGCGGAAGAGTCTTGGAGGTCTTCCACTGCTGAATGTGCTCCTGCCAGTGCTTAGCCAACTCGTTGATATTGGCCTCCCACTGGCGTTGGGGCCCCGGACAGACCGGGCAGCGGATAGGCTGTGTTTGCCAGGCGTGTCTGTACGCATCCGCGTCCACTGTCATGCGTCCGGTCTGTTCCACCTCTTCAATGACCTTATCCAGAGAGATGAACATAGCTGAGAAGGGAACCTTCCAGTGTCTGGGAGCGAACATCTTGTTAGTGCTGAGCGACCAGTCCAGCACATGGCAGTGAAGAGGAAATAGGCTGGGTATCACATGGAACCCGACCATGAACATCGGGATTCTCTTCGCATCCAGCCGCATCATCCGGTCGATCTCCTTCCTACTCTGATCGCGAAAGCGATACAGCAAAGGAAGGTTCCTTTTCGTTAAGTTGGCGATTTCTTTGATTGACGTGTCTCGGGGCAAGAGAATAACATGGTTGGGGGACTGGAAGGCCATCGTCATCAGTCTTGTCTACCAGTCTCTCACGCCCGCTTGCCCACGACGGACGGAAGGGCTTACCTTTGCGTTGGCGTCATCAACAATAATGATCTCTTTGTCGAAGAACAGTATATTCGGGTACTTATCCGGGTGATCGCACATGTCAAATAGGGGAGACGCCTGTTGATTGCCCGCATATTCCCTCGAGTCTCGGGGATCGACTCGGACAGCCGTCTCCGTCAGGTTTGCTCTATGAGATTGCGCCATTTAGCTTGTAGGATTTGTTTCTGTAGAAGTTCAACGCCCAGATCGAGGATCGTCATGGCTTTAAATACTCAATACAGCCAGCTAGAAGCGCGGGCAGCTCATTGACCCGCGGCTTGAATCGCTTGATGCACCCCGAGTCCTGAGACGGTCCGGCGGTCACCAGGGACACAGTCGCGGCCATTGTCATTTTTTTCTACCATCTTTTTCCACGGGTCGAGACAAAGTCAAAACAGGTCGGAGCCGTCCGACTCATTCCCATCGCCATGTGCCGACTAGGGGTTGCAATCCATCCGAGTGATCGAGGCATCTGTAGCCAATTGGGCAGGTTGTGAACACCCCACCAATATATAATATATAATTATTATTATTATTACACCGCAAGGGCGGCTGCCCCGCTCAGTTAGAGCAAGCGGTCCCTCCTCGCTGTTTTACATATATAGTATATTAGTTGCCCTTTCGGGTTAAGCCCGCCGGGCGGAATAAATTGTGTGTGTGTGGGTGTGTATATCAAAGGCCGTTTGGCGGTCTTCCGCTGACACGATCTAGGCAGCCACGAGTATAGGTGCCTCACCAAAAGGTATAAGATTGATGCCTAGCTGATCTTCCACAAGTCTATGCAAACCTCGGAAAACTTTGGCATACCTGATTTAGTTTCCTACTCCTACCGTATAATGCCATTGCGATCTGGTATTGCTATCTTCCCAAGACCGGATATATTATCCAGTCTCAACATGCGGACTTGTACCCTCTTAACGCACAAAACTCGCATGTGGGACATGTGACTCTAGGCTGCGCAGCACCCTGCTTTCCCAGTTTCCTAACATTTCTGCTAATAATGGCCGTGTCATCGACATGGCGCAGGCCAGAACTGGGATTTGATGGAGCGCGATACGAATTCAAATGGAATTTGTCAAAAGCCACGGCGGCCGGTGGAATGCGGTCTTGACCGGATCCGCCGTTTGGCCCGGTTAGGTGGCCTGGGTGCCTTAGGTTAGCGCCCCCGGACAGAAAAGCGGAGTCACTCAGAGCCACGGAACACCACTCAATGCACCATAGCTCGACCAAGACAAACTCAATTTCAACAACCTGTATATAAATATAGGGAGCATTGATATGCTACTAGATAGACTTAGTTCAGTTATTATTAGGTTTGTTTTGGCCGAGCTATGGTGCATTGAGTTCTGTGTTTGGTTTAAGTGACTCACCTTTTTTTGGCCAGAGGTTGTGCTTACTGTGTAGGTACACCTCTGCCGGGGTTTGAATTCATACAGACCAGGTTGCGGACCAGGGTGCGGACCAGGGTGCGGACTAGGCGCTTCAAAACGAGCGATCTTACCCGCGATGACCGTATACGCGTCCGAACCCTATACGACTACGGCCACGCTTACAGAGAGATCGTCAGCAATACTACACGTGTAGGCAGCCAGAACCCCGCGCCACCTAGACTAAACCCTTCGTGCGGCCCACATCCTCTTCTCCCAGATACCCGATTAGACACAAGTATCCAACATCACCAGTTTTAGCACAATACAGAGTAATGGCGTTTAGCCTGCATTCCACACAAACGGGGGCCCTCGGGAGCCCCGCTGGGATTCGGTTCCGGACGGTCTTCCTTCTTGTGGAACATCGATGACTGGACAACTGACGACAAATCACGCCTGCCGAATGGAGATCCACTCTGGTCTCCTGGAGCTAACTACTTGCTGACTGCCGGACAGGAAGCACAGCCACGAACGTCCTATGGCACAGCCCGCCGACTAAAAAAAGCCACTACTTCCTGCGCAGAGTGGCGAGGAGGTGGTCAGCACACCCCAGGTGCTGTGCGTCGACGGAGTAGCTGTCAAACAGGAGGTCGGCCCAGGCTTGCACAATTTCATCGCTCGACTTGGCCAGCGTCGCGTCGAGCCCACCCCCAAGAATCCCTTCGGTCGACCGTAGCTCCACTAGATCCAGGGAGTCTGCGAAGTGCTTGGCAAAGAAGGCGCGAATGTCGCCGGAGCGCGTATGAAATGACTGCACCGTCTTGCCTTGGCCCGGCTCGGACTTCTCGTACCGGCCGTCACACAGCTGCGAAGCGGTTAACTTGCAATCTTCTGAGGCTTTTCTCCTTCCAAAGTACTGTGTGAATGACGCAGGATCAGGGCCGGGACACTGACGTATTTAGCGTAGAAGTCCTTGAACTCGACGAGCTTGCTTGGCTCTCGCATGGCAATATCTCTCAGGTGCGCCTCAACGGTGATGAAGGCAACAAATACCAGACCCCCCGAGGCTTCGCGAGATTGAGCGCGTGAGACTGCTGTTGCGCGCTCCGACTCGTCCAAGAGATGATATAGCGGCCCCAGAAGCAACACGGCGTCGTAAGAGCCCTCGTTGAGCGTTGACTTGTCGAGGGCGTTCCCAACAGCGATGCTGCGCAGCAGGGGCTTGTTACCCGCGGCCCTGCGTGTCTCTTGCTCGGCCTCTGCGAGCTGTATCAACTCCAGAGTCAGGTCGATGAGATCGACGTGGTGGCCCTCGTCGGCGAGCGCGAATGCTATTCTTCCGGGCCCACCGCCAATATCAGCGATTCGTTTGCATGCTTTCCCCGAGGCCGAGCCCAAGCCTTTGCGAATTGCGCGCAATGTAATCTCGCGCTCCATGGGGTGATCCGCAAGGCGTCGGCTCTCGAGCTGGGCAATTCTGCCGTACAGCTTCGAGACGCTTTCGGTCACAGTCGGCATGGCTGGGATTGACTGTTGAGAAACTTAAAAAGGCGAGTCCGTAATCATTGGCTGACGTGTGACGAGGTCGAGCGTTGGACGGCCACAGGGCCTTGATCGTAACCAGAATTTGCTCATTCTAGGACCTTGCACAATATTCAACTGGCTACGCCAAGCCACGGGCCGTGGCCCGTCAGCCGCCAGTCAGCGCCATGCAACGCTGACATACGAGCCAGCACTGGATTGGATGGTCAACCACATTGATGGAACTAAGGGATGACTCTCACAAATGCCTGACCCCGTTCACGGAAACCCGAACAGTTCCTGCAAGCTGCCCTGTGTGCTCTCCTTTTTAATGGACCACGCGTTGTGTTGCACAAGGCGAGGATGGAGGATACTTGATTGCTC
>MU860380.1:0-21617 GCA_033296875.1 Achaetomium macrosporum | reverse complement strand
CCCATCTTGCCCTCCATGCCTTGTTGAGGGCCTCTGCCGAGTCTCTGCCTTGCACCTTCCAGGCTGAGATAGTTTCTGTAGCCTCCTCTATTGCAAGGGGCTGTATGGGTCCTCTGCCTCTCTGTAGTCCCTGGAAGCGGTTGCGGATCCTCTTGCAGGCTTCTTCAACTAGTAGGCCGGGGGGCCTATAGCTGGAAGAAGGTCCTGCTGTAGGCCTTAGGGACTGAGGGGTCGGGAGAGTAGGCTTTTGGAGCCTGTCTTCAAAGTCGGCTAGCCTCTTGTAAGTCGCATATATTGCCTCTCTGAGAAGTGGAAGCGTGCCAACAGAAACAAAATGAGTCGTGCACAGAATCCAGGGTCTAGGCAGGCAGTTGATGAACGCAGATGGGTGCCTCAGTACCAAGAACCGCCAAATGCCAGCGTACCAAATAATAATATCAATCCGCCCAGGAATTTCTCTCGATATCCGGCTAATTAATTATTGCCGGCAGACAATGTTAAGGGTATCCTGCAAAAACGGTTACCCGGATGCTATTAGACGGTCTATCAGAGGATCTGTAAATAGGTAGCCGCTCGCATCTTGGTCTTGAAAGACGCAAACCTACATCTGGACGATATCCCCAAGTCTGGTGCTCAGACTCGGCGGCAAAGCACACCCGCTGGTAATTAGCATGTTTAGCCAGCCTCGGCGCGAATCTCCGGCCGCCGGAGGCGCTGAATATGGCGCCAGAGCTTACAAGCACCAGGCACCGGCTTCTTATCAGGAACACCATGAAGGCAGCGCTCATCGTTGGCCCGTCCATGAGGCACCTTGTTTTAGAACTGACGGCGTTTCACAACAGGTGGCCGTCGAACAGCATACGTAACCAGACGGACGTGCCTGCGCGCCGCCAGTTAAAGTCGAAGACCAATGTGTTGGTCACCACGCCCCATCCCGCGTCCCGCACGGGGGTCGTTCTGTTGGGCATGTACTGTACGAGGCTTCGTCCAGGATTCGGCACCTGATACATCCGCACCATACCTCGCTCGTAGATGCCATGCCACGCAGGTGCTCAAGCCGCCGCGCCCAGCCTTCCATCTTCCAGCCTTTGAAGGCTGCCTTCTCCCTGGAAGTACGCCGAGAACGGAAGGCGGCCTGGGTTATTTCGGGCTGCTGGCCTATCTATCACCTGCCCGGCTATGATGCTTTCTTTTCATGAAGCCTGAGGGTTGTGCAATTGATCTCAGAGATTCTCCTGAGCGTCAGTTGCGACGCAGATCGAAGGTTCAAGGTGGATATCACCAAACCGTATCAGGTCTGGACATCGAGTTCTTACCTACTTACCTAACAACTCTTTCAGCTAAGGCAGGCAGTGTTGTGATCCTTTGAGCGTTGACGAGCGAGCGCTGGCATCGGAGCTTGTCGATAGATCCTCCATGCTGAACTTTGCGAGTGATGGCAGGCGGACTACGGTCTTTGAGAGCAAAATCTTCGCCGCCAGATGGATCACACGACTGCTTCGCTTGTGACGTTGCCGGTTTGGCAGATAAGACGAGGACGGGCATTTTCGCTGCAAAGGTTGGCAACATGTAGCGGCACACACACAGAAGAGCGAAGACATCAACTGTGATGGTTGCTTGATGTGTTGGTTGTTGGTCGGTGGAAGCTAAGCTAACGGTAGAAAGCCCAGGGCAAGGTGGGCTGTCTGGAGGACGAAGGAACCGCGTGGTCACGTTGTCTCCCGGAACACCCCCCCACAGACAGTTCACCGCCCAGGCAACAAGGCCACCTCCTATTACATACAAATAAGTCCATTTCAGAATTCCATTAGTCCTAGGCCCAAGGCACCTTCCTGGCCACCATGCCCAGTAGTCTCATGAAGACAGCGTGCTTCTCCTTCTGCAATGGCTTCGTCTCTGCAGGCATATCAACGCCTTTGATGTGCCTGACCTCTAGGAGATCCCCCGTGGGCTGTTCAATGATCCATTTGTATCGAATGTCGATAGTCCGCGTACGCGCCTTGTTGATTGGGTTTATAACAGTAAGGTGGGCGTTCAGGCTGTTAGTGAATATGATGGTCGGCTTCAGTTGTAGAGCGCCGCATTCTTCTAAGATCCTAGCTATCCACTTTGTAGAGAGAGCAGCTGGTGCAAGGTTGGCGAATTCTGCCTCTGTTGTACTTAGGGCGATGAAGGTCTGCTTCTTCGTCTTCTATATTATTGGTGCTCCGGCCACAAATACCGCGTGGCCACTAGTCGAGTGCTAAGATGGTAGCCGGTCAGCCAAGGAACTATCCGTAAAGGTTAGCATCAACAGGTCTGTAATGCTAAGATCCCGACTACCGAACTCGAGGCTATAGTCTGGTGTGCCTTTTAAGTATTGTAAAAGGTGCTTTATGAGGTTGAGGTGGGCTTGCGATGGTCCTGCGTTGGCCTTAGCTAGGCGTGAGACTGTATATGCGATATCGGGCCGAGTGCTGCAGGAAATCCAATTGGTTGCTCCCGTATCCTTCATGTAGGTCTTTTGCTGATCTATCAATGGCTCCCATATCGCCGGCAGTTTAAACTTGGCTGGCTATGGCGTGGTAATGGGATTGCATTCGTCTATGTTCTTCTTTTTGAGCAACGCCTTGATGTATAATTCCTAAGAGACGAAGACCTTCCTGGCCTCCCGGTTGCAGATAACGTCAAAACCCAGGAAACGCTTGACCTTGCCCAGTTCCTTGAGATTGTAGGAGCGTTTTAAGCTATCGCGCGTATAGTCGATGAGGTCGACGGTAGTTGTAGCTGTAACGGTCTCAGGAGTGTATTGCAACTAACTGAGGACAACTCTACGAATACAACCAATATTGGAGAAAGAAAAGAGAAAAAGAGAAGAAGAAGAAGAAGCAGAAAAAGCAGAAGAAGCAGAGGAACAACGTGAAGCAGATGACATGGTCTCCGCCTGCCCAGGGAGGCCAGAGGTCGAAAAGGGGCAGGCGCAACGGAGGTTGCTGCCCAGACTCGCAGTGTTGTTTAGGGGAGGCAGGAGAACCCCCCCTTTTCCTCCATCCCAGGGTTAGAGTTGACTGTACGGATACTTCCCGTCTTCAGGGGTGTAAGTCGGGGTTAGCCGAGGGTCGCCGAGGCTCCCACGGGTCTCAGCCCGTTACAGTATCCAAGATCGATAGTCACAAGGAAAACAGGAACAAGGCATATAGGCCGCCAGACTAAGATAAAAGGAGGACTCGCCGAG
This sequence comes from Achaetomium macrosporum, assembly GCA_033296875.1. Classification (NCBI taxonomy): domain Eukaryota; kingdom Fungi; phylum Ascomycota; class Sordariomycetes; order Sordariales; family Chaetomiaceae; genus Achaetomium; species Achaetomium macrosporum. The sequence goes on along the minus strand of MU860380.1, from coordinate 18,403 downwards.
CTAGCAGTAGGCAAGGAGGTTTTTCTCTTCAAGGATCAGTCTATGTAATACCAGTAGCCCTACAATCGAGCTGTGATCGCCAACAATCAACCTCTCATTGTGCCGGTACTATCTTCCTTGACACCTTGCAGGCGCTGCTGACATAGACAAAGCAGGTATCCGGCATAGTCTTGCCCTAAACGCACACTTCTACGGACCTACCCTCCCTCCGCCATTTGTCGATACTCCACACAAAGCAGCCGATAATCGCAGGCGCTATCATCCCCCTCCCCAACCACACATATATATATATAGCCGCTTAAGGTCGGCGACCTGCCAAGGCCCTTCCCCCATCCCCCCACCCTTTTTCCCCCTTCCAGTGTAACGGGCTGAGACCCGTGGGAGCCTCGGCGACCCTCGGCTAACCCCAGCTTATCCCCCTGAAGATGGGAAGCATCCCTACAGTCAACCCTAACCCAGGGGATGGAGGAAAAGGGGGGGTTTCTCCTGCCTCCCCTAAACAACACTGCGAGTCTGGGCAACAACCTCCGTTGTGCCTGCGCCCTTTTTGGCCTCCGGTCGCCTGGGCAGGCAGGGACCGTGTCAATTGCCGCCCTATGTTCTTCTGCTTCTTCTGCTTCTTCTGCTTCTTCTGCTTCCTCTTCTCTCCTTTTCTTTCTCCAAGATGGGTTGTACTCGTAGAGTTGCCACCAGACAGTTGCAATACACTCTGGGACCGTTACATCCAGTAATTCCTCGATAACACCCCGCTGCCCTAGCTTAGACATGGTCGAGGCTCGCCGCACCGACCAATCTGTCCTAGAGATAGCGTTCTACTGGTCGAGGCCGCGTCCTCGTATCGCCGGTCATCTACAAGAATCAGGGTTTTCGCTATCGGAAGCTGCACTAGCAGAACGCCGGCTGCTGCCATCACCCTATTACGTTCTTCCCTGGGGCCTACACGACCGCCCTTCTCTTAACTTCGTAATCCCTCTTTCTCAGCCAAAGAGCCAGACGCTTATCCCGACCACTTAGCATCCTGATCCAGCAGGGAATACATACCGCCAACGTTAAGGGAACAGAGCCACACTCCAGAGCCATGCCCACGTAGCAACCCCCCCGGCGTATAGACTGCTCTCGCTCTTGCTCTCGCTCTCGCTCTCGTCTAGAAATCCAACACGTGCGCCTGCTCAATGGATGAGCGTCTGAGGACTACAGAGTCTTGCGTTGAAAACAGGGTACAGCCTTAGATACACGATAGGGGAGGGGAAAACGGCGAGGAAAGTTGGAGACCGTCACCTGCATGTTTGGCTAACCCATCCTAACCTCCCGAATTGCAAGGTGTCGATAATCGGCTGGATGATGAGGGCGCCCACTGTAGGTGTGCCTCCGTCACTGATGTCGGAAACCGGGCCGCGCTGACGGCGCCCGGGCGAACCCTGTATCTTGGCACTGCTTACCCACACACTGAAAGGTCTTCCTTCGAAGACCTCCCCAATAACATCATCAACCAGATCAATCAAGGCCTCAATTGCCACCCACTTGAACCACTTCAACAGGTCGTGATATTTCCGTTGTATTGTCGCTCGGTTCTGACAACTGACAAGCACGCACGCGGCGCGACTTCGCCATTGGCCGGAGTACGGGGCCGAAATTAGGGAGAGGAAGGAAGTGAGGAAAGAAGGGGGAAGGCAGGCGGGAAAAACAGCCGCTCCCCACTTTCCTGGGAGGGACCTCGACCGGGCGATGAGGGAGGGCGTTGGTTAACCGGGGCAGGGCGGCGGCGCATGGGTCACGTCGGTTGCACGTGTGTATACGCTGCGTTTCCCATTGGCCGACCGCAATACGACTTGGAACCCGGGATGCAGGAGGAAGATAAAAAGAGGAGGTTGGAAATGAGCAAGCGGCTGAGGGCGCGGTGTATTTATGAAGACCAGACGACTTGATTAGTGAAGGGGCCGGTACCCAACCTCGCCGGTCGAGGGTACGAGATGGTGGTCCGAGCGGGGGACCTGGCCGGCTAGGCCCGGTGGGTCGCGCAGGTGGGAGCGGAGCAATCAGAATTCGGCGGTCCCGACCACGGCACATGTATTCCAGCCTCCGCTTAATTATCGCAATCCTTTACGACTCGGTAAGTATTTCGTCGCATGCCAGTCACAGAAGCTGAAGATCTTCCATTTCACCACGGCCATCTTGGATCTGGATACGGCTCCAGTTCTCCTCTTCGGACTTCATTGTGGCTGATGTTGATTCCCAGTCCTCCCTCCCCGTCTCGCTAGCTTCCCTCAACCAAGGTACTGGAATGACACTTCAGTCGGTTAGTGATCGGTGGCGGCCTTCGGTTTCAGCCCTCTCAAGGCGATTCTGGTCGCGCTTCGAGGCCATCTTTCTCCGGAAATTCCCATGGCTTCAGCGCATGGCCCCCGAAATTTTCCGCCCGGACTTCACCTGGCCGCACCGCCGCCTTGGTGACCGGCCTCTCGCTAGCCGGATCACTCCGTGCCCTCCTCTTGCACCAAGCCCATGGCTCCGCGTCATCGGTCGCTTTCACGATTTCCTACAAGACTTCTCCCGCTACTACTGTGCATGGTTCGGCTTCCCACACAACTACGCCATGTCAGCGCTGCCGTTTGGTCTGCTCCTTAAGTGGTCCGATGGAACATCGCTAGATGAGGTGAACGCCACACGGGCAGTCCGTGCAGCCGGAATTCCTGCCCCGAAGGTTGTCATGTATGGCATACACCGGGACAAACCCTGGGCTTCGGTGTCTATCTTGATGACCCGTCTACGCGGGCTGGAGCTGGGCGACGTGCAGGAATTTCTTGAGGACGAACAGAAGCAAGCAATTGAGCGCGAGCTCGGGATAATCCTGGACACTATGCGCTCTTGGCCCAATCCGTATGGAGAAAGCAGGATCTGCAGCATATCGGGCGGCGCCATCCGCAGCGTGCGGATGCCGAATCACACGGTCGGGCCGTACGACTCGGAAGAGGAATTCACGGCGTACCTCCTGAGCGCCGCGTCGTCGCACTCGTTCAACAGCAAGGAGGAGTCTGAGCAGACACTCGCTGCGGGGCGCAGAATGGAGGAGCTTAAGCACAGGATAGTGTTTTCGCATGGAGAGTTCTACATACACAATATTCTGGTACATGAGGGGCATGTGTCCGGGTTGATTGACTGGGAAACGGCGGGGTGGTATCCCGAGTACTGGGAGTTTACCACACCGCTGCGGTGGGCATCGTTGCTTCCCGAGTGGCGGGGGCTACTGTTGCGTCTGGGTGGTCATAACTATGCCAGGGAGCTAGAGGCGGAGCAGGCGATTAGGAAGCTGACAGTTGACTCATGGATCTGGTAAGCTTTCTTAACGTGAGTGAGACGACGGAGTGCCCGCCCACTCGAAACTGCCCGTCAGTTTCCCGTGATCGGGTCAACATAGATGTTGTTCTAAGGGGGTTGATGTGGTTGGCAGGGAGGGCCGGCCGGCGAGCGTGATATGCAGGAGACGCGCGATAAGCAGAACTTAACACGGGCCGAAAGCGCTCTGGCAGGCCTGCTAAGGGTTGTAAGACCTGACCCATGTACTTGGAGTGCAAGAGACGTCGATCTGTCAAGGGAACACCTTTCGGATCTTATGCTTGTATCAGCGATTCAAAGTTTCGGGTGTGCGAAGAAACTCGCCGCTTTGTGGCTCCATGCTCCAGACCTCTGCGAGGCTGGCGATTCGTATGGAAAATATGGTACCGTGGCCGAGCTTGATGTCGACAAGCAATGAGTTGAGTGCTTGCCAGGCTTGAGTCGTCCCCGGTTGTCGAGGGATGACATTGTGGAGGAAGCCATGGAAAAAAAAAGAAAAAGAAAATCAAAAAAAAAGGTTCTGTGGCCGAAGGCTGGGAAAGGCGTTGGGCCGGCAACGGCAAGGTCGTCCCGCTGAAAGCCCGATCAGGACGCAAGAAGGCATCTCTCGTCAACTTCATGTTGGTCACCGATCTGTCTGACGCATGTACTAGTACGGGTACTCGATGGATAATTACTAGAAGATAAGAAACAAGAGTTTCGTTCTGCGAGTTGTTGCCAGGAACAGCATGCTTCGAGTCTTCGACAATGAGGTATCTCACGCGGCATAAGGTCCTATCCAACCGCGCATTCAGTATGACTTTTGCATAATAGGTCGCACCTCAGGGAAGTCCACCGCAACATGTGCGGGCACGGTGTTCGAGAGGACCTCGGCCACACCGTGCTGGAAGTACTCTTTCCGCCCCGCCTTGTGGACCCTTCCGTTGATGACGATGATGTTGAGGCGCGAGTGGTCTTGAAGGATGCTGATGTCTTCCAGCGGATCTCCGTCAACCAGAATGCAGTCGGCGTAGAAGCCCGGCTGGATCTTTCCCAGCTCGTGGCCCCTCATCAGCAGAGCAGCCACGCCGGCCGTGGCTGCGATTATGCTCTCGTGGGGAGTGAATCCCAGCAGCTTGACGAAATGCTCGAGATCCCGCGCGTATGTTCCATGGGGAGTCCAGGCGAAGCCATAATCCCTGGGGTCTTCTTAGCTAGTCGGGCCAGAATGGTGATGGCAATCAGAAGATGAAAATCTAGCTCACCCTCCGGGCAATACAACGATGCCTCGCCGGTGCATCTCTCGGAGGCCGGCAACCGCCACATCCAGTTCGCGCTTATATCCGGCCTTTTCGGCTTTGTCCTGGCTGTAGCCAAAGGCTTCGGCTTCGTAGGTGGTGGCCCAGAGCCAGTTGATTGCGGGAACAACGATATGCTTGTGCTTCAGCTTCTCGAGCATATCCATGCCTTCATCGTCGATATATGAGGCATGGTAAATGACATCGACGCCGTGTCTGAGGCACATTTTGACTGATTCGCAGGACCGGGCGTGGGCGCAGAGCCGCTTCTTGCGACTGTGCGCTTCGTCTACGCACGCCGCCGTCTCCTCGTCGGTGTAGTAGCAGTCCTGCGCCGAGCGAACCTCGGTGATGTCCTCGCCGGACATGCTCAGCTTGACGTTGTCGACTCCGATGTCCTCGACATAGTGCCGAATCACCTCGCGCATTTCTGATGAAAGCATATGTCTTTTAATCTATGATTCATCTGACAACAAGTGGGCTGCGGGGAGAGGAAGGAGGATAGTGAAGAAAAAAGAAATGAAAGAAAGGTAGAGATGGAACTAAAGCTACTTACGTTCAGGCCCGTCTGCAAAAGCAGAGATTCCCGCAACCAGGTCGCCACCCGTCCTCACGATCTCCCGGGCGTTAGCGAGATAGCGCGGCCCAGGTATGTCACCGGCGTTGATCGCATCCCGGACTACCACGTCAAGGCGGTCTTTTGCCGCAGCCGCGCCAAAGCACCTGTGGAATCTACCGTTAGCATAGTTCCCCGGTGGAAGAGGAAAGAGAAAAATGCAAACGCACATGGTGTATCCCGAGTCGAGAAAGCACTGCGCGCTCTTCACCGTCAGCAGGACGTGCTCCTCGACATCGAGCTCCCCAAGCCGGTTCAGATCGCCCCCGTTCCAGGTGAAATGAGTGTGGCCGTCTCCCAGGCCGGACATGAGAGTCCGGCCTCTGCCCTGGAACACTCGGACCCGGGGATCCTTGAGGAGGTCGTCCCTGTTAGGTACCTCTTCCACTGCGGAAAATCTCTCGCCTAGGAGGAAGTGTGTGTGAGCAAGCACGCCAAGGGGTCTTGTTGAGTTCGGAAGCTCACCTTCAATCAGCACATCCCCAAGGTACGGGCGGCGGCCCGTCGAGTCGAGGATCTTGACGCCGACGAAGAGGATCCTCGAATCAGGGTGTGTGCCGCTTATCTCGTACTTCTTAGGTTGGAGCTCTGGGTCGAGCTGCAGGTTGTTGATGTAGGCTATGTTGCGTGGAAACGCTTCCGAATCTGGCTCGGGCTGCCATTGCGTGTGGGAACCCTGAGGCCACGATGCGCTTCCAGGAGTGATTTGAGATGCCATTGTTAGAGTAGTATTGCGCGATGCTGCAGACTTCCGAATCTCATGCGGTCGCCATGCCTGCCGTTAACGCGAGCATATATTCTTCTGAACCAAGGTATCGTCACCGTCACATTACTATCACTTTACCGGATTGTCGGGTTTGCCGCAACACAGCCCATGCATACGCTAGCTATGCACCCCGCAGGCGGCAACCCCACTTGCACTTGCATGGTTCCCCGCAAAATCAAAGGAGTTGCGGGGACCCCGCATCCCCGCACAGATCGACCCATAGTCCCCGCCATCTCCGCGCTTCTCCGTCAACACCTCGGCTGCTCGGTCCACCTCACCGCGACCGCGGCGGAGCGCCGCACCAATACTGGTAGCCGTGTAAATCGGGCACCGCCGTGTTACTGTGGGAGTCGTCTCCCAAGGATGGCCGAGTGAACCTGGAAAATTCCTGGATTGCAGTACACAAGCCTCACCCCGAACGCAACAGGGAAAGACGGAAAGAAAAGCCACATGGGGTGGATGCATCGGAAACCCAAGCCCGCTGAGCCAGCACAGCCAGCACAGCCAGCACAGCCAGCACAGCCAGCAAAGGTCGTGCGGATCAAGAACCACCACGAGGTCCTCGAGCCAACGACAACCTTGATAGAGAACTGCCCCCGTCACACAAACTTTGCCAACGACCCGCGTCAATACCAGCCAGTCCCCCCTTCCACGCCCGACGCGGAGCTACCTTTTATCGAACCGTCCGTCGTCGCGCTCACCACCGGCCCGGAATGCGACCTCCTGTGGCTGGTGATCGACAACATCGTCTACGACTGCACGGCCTTCGCGGCGTCGCACCCCGGCGGGGCAGACGTGCTGCGGTCGCTCGGCGGCAGCGACTGCTCGTGGCAGTTCTGGCGCTTTCATGGGAAGAGGGAGATGGAGCAGTTCGGGAGGCCGCTGCGGGTTGGGCGCACGAGGGGAGTGCGGAATCGATTTGCTGAGAGGCCTAGGTTCGTGGGCTTGAGGAGATTATGGGCTAGTGAGGATGATTGAAGGTGTGTGCGGTTGCTAGCGGTTACCTAGATGTCAGCCTTCCTCAATGGGAATATCGGGTAGTGGGAAGAGCGCTCTACGCGTGATGATGTTACTAGATCAAGTTTATACTCTATATCTTCTTTTTCTATGATCGCCGTGTCTACCCATGCCCAAGGCAAAAGACCTCCTCTATACCCACCCGAGTTTCGGCCTTTCACCCCTTTGCGTCTCCCATCTACAAAACACGCTTGACAGCCTTCGCAACACCCTCAAGATCCTCATAGACATGCCAATGTCCAGTCCCCTTCAAGACCACCACCTCGGCCGCCTCCCCAATCCTCTCAGCATACTTCTCGCACAACTCAGGCGGCGACACCTTATCCTCCTCTCCAGTGGCGATCAAAACCCTCCTGCGCCGCCCATTCGCTCCCGCACCCAACCTCTCGACCTCCAACCCCACCCCCCCACCAGTCCCCGCCAGCGCCCAGCACCCCTTCGCATACCCCTCCGGGTCCTGCCCCAAAAGACTCAGCCGCACCGCCAACACACCCACGGGGTTCGCCCGCTTCGACCGCGCCGACGTGCCCGCCTCGACGACAGCGTCTACGACGGCGGCCATGCCCCCCTTGCGCACCGTATCTGCGCGCGCAAGGGAGGCGCGCACCGCTGCCTCCGGGTACGGCGACGCCGGCGGGCCGAGGAGGATCAGGTCGCCCACCAGCGCGGCCGCGGCATCGTCTTCCATACCGAGTGCGAGGTGCAGCGCCGGCAGGCAGCCCATGGAGTGGGCCACCACGGTGGCCGGGTTGGTCGGGGAGATGCCGTCGCCGGCGTGGGCGAGGACGGCGTGGAGGTCGGCGGCGAAGGAGGCGACGGACAGCGCGGCGAGCGGGTGCGTGGGGCTTAGGCCGTGGCCTTCGAGGTCGAAGAGGTGGCAGATGTATTGGTCCGCTAGGGAGAGGGCGGAGATCAGGGGCCGCCAGACGTCCAGCGTCCCGCCGAGGCCGTGGACGAAGACGATGTGTCGCGGACCGGTGCCCAGGCGCTGGTAGTGCAGAGGCTTGGAGTTGAGGGTGGTCAGGTGGGGTCCCGAGATGGACTTGGCCGTGCCAAGGGGTGGGAAAGAGGGCGAGAAGGAGGTTTGAGCGGCCACGCGGGATGGGGTCGGGTTGCATGATGTGGGAGCGGCGATCTTGTTGCGGAGGGTGCCGAGGCCGGTGACGGTGACCGCAATCTCGTCTCCGGGCTGGAGATAGACTGGGGGTTTCTTGCCGATGCCAACACCTGCGGGCTTCGTATGTGTGTCAGCGCGGATCTGCGGGGAAATAGAAGAACAGCTGGCATACCGTGCCTGTGGCAATCACGTCGCCGGGCTGGATGGTCTGGCCTGCCGAGATCGTGCTGATTAGAGTGGGTATCGAGAAGATGAGATCGTCGCTGGTGGCATCCTGTCGCAGTTCGCCGTTGACGTGGGTCTGGACTCGCAGTGTCGAGGGGAGAGCTTCTTTGGGTACTGCGATGGGCCCCTGAAGACGTCGTCTTTGTTAGAGGATAATGCGAACCTGCCTGGGCGTAGGCGAACTGACCATGGGGCAGAAAGTATCCGCCGACTTGCCAATGAAGAACTGCTTATGGTCCCTCTGGCGCTCTCGCGCCGTCATGTCGTTGACGATGGTGTACCCCCACACGTGGTCCCACGCATCCTCCTCGCGGATGCGGAAGCCTGCCCGGCCGACGATGACGCCAATCTCGCCCTCGTAATCAAGAGTTTCGGTGAAGCCGGGGTGCGGGTAGATGTCGTCGCCGCTGGAGATGATGGAGGTGGCCCTCTTGGTGAAGATGACAGGGTGGCTGGGGCGGTCGACGCGGTCAGAGCTGTCAAAGCCGGAGCTGTTGAACTCCTTGGCGTGGTCCATGTAGTTCTTGCCCACGGCTAGGACGTCCCGGCCAGAAATCGGGGCTAACAGCTTGATGCCCGAGGCCGGGATGGCCTCCTGCCCCGGCGCCGCCATGATCTTGGCAGGACCAGCCTCGATGACCTGGTAGAGGCTGGCGACGGGCGTACCCGAGGTAAACGACAGGGGTTGGATGGTGTTGGCCGCGAGGTCGAAATGGCCAATTCGAGGCGTGGCCGTCTCCGGGTCGACGAAGGCGGCATAGTTTGTGAGATTGTAGGCTTCCGCGCGAGCTTCCATCTTTGCGTTGTGATGTGTGATGGTAGGAGGAAACAGGAAGAAGAGCACGGAGAATGATGCGGATGGTTAAAGGCAAGGTGCGGACGAGAGTCTAGACGTAACAGAGGAGGGAATTTCCGCGCCCAGGCTGAGCATTCTTCATTGAGACGCTCAAATACAATACATGCGTATGGCGCAATTCGTTGCTCATGGATATGGGGGCCGGTCTCGGCCGCGCAATAGTCGCCGAGCGAGGAAAGCGGCCGCATTAACGGAGATGGCGGGGATCGCGGGGATCGCGGAGACGGTGGAGGAAATGCGGGGTGCAGGAAATCCACGGAGCGGGGTTGGCGTTTGGGCCCTGACCACGTGCCAACGTGGGATCGTCCCACCCAAGGTCCGGCTGTGTTTGCAGCTAATACCGTAGCTGGCCGATGGCATAATGAACGCCAACAAAAACGTTGCTAGCCTCGAATTGATGAAATCCCGGGTGGCCGGGAGAAAGTAGTAGCATTAAATTGCCCTCGTAATCCGAGACAGATGAGATGGACTGAACACCAGACTCTCGCTGAGATTCCTGTTCTTGCTTATCCTGGTACTTACTCTCTGCAGCCTTCCATATACGCCTGTCCCGGAGTACCCATTCTTCCGTGTCCCTCCGTACACAACCAAGCAAAGATGTCTTCAGAGAGGAAGCTTGAGCCTGTCCGAACAGCCGGAGGCCACGTCGAAGACCGCAGCCAGCCGGGCCTGCCCGTGACGCACCGCCGGCTGGCGAACCCTTCGCCGCTGGGGCTCTTGTCCTTTGCCACAGGCATCTTCCTCATCTCCAGCTTCGGCGTGCACGCGCGCGGCGTGCACACCCCGAACGTCATGATCTCGGTGCTGATCTTCTTCGGCGGCGTGTGCCAGTACATCGTCGGCATCATCGAGTTCCTGGCCGGCAACACCTTCGGCGCCACCGTCTTCACCTCCTACGGCGCATTCAACCTCTCGTACAGCGCCATCTACCTTCCCGGCTCCGGCATCGTTGCCGCCTACTTGGATCCCGAGACGGGCGCACCGACCCCCGAGTTCGGCCAGGCCCTGGCCCTGTACCTGTGGGCGTGGTTCATCCTGACCGTCATCTTCACCATTGCGGCTGTCCGCAGTTCCTGGGTGCTGTTCCTCGACCTGCTGGCCCTGGATGTGTGCCTGCTGCTTCTGGCCGTCGGCTTCATGGTTGGCAGTGAGGCCACGTCGATGGCGGGCTATGCCTTTGGTTTTGTGGTGGCATTTCTAAGTTGTGAGTAGACTTTTCTTCTCTTTTTTTCTTTTCTGTCTTTTCCTTCTCGTGGTCCTTCTTTCTTTCAATCCTTTTCATGTGTTTTCACACTAACGACTTCTGGTGTTACTAGACTGGGCCGGCTGCAGTGGCCTCTATGCCGGAGGAACTACTCCCTTCGAGGTCCCGACATTTCCCATATATAAGGACGTATGAGGTCGGTCCGGTGTATTGCGCTGGTGGTGCTTGTCTCTGTACAACGCTCGGTAACTTTTCTAGTAGCCGAGGACGACGACTCGGGAAAAACATTGATAACCTGTACCTGCTTCTCTGCTCTACTGTACAAAATGTTTAGATACATATTATATGTAGGTAACTTCCAAGCAGAGAGCCTCGATGCATGACCTCCTTCGGACCTAAGCTACTGCAGTAGCTGGGAAGTTCCCGAGACCTCGCTAGCTTCAACGAGGGAATTCCAGTCGTTCCAGTCCATCAGCGATGGCGACAGCCATTGTTGTGGATCCAAGCCCTCGGCCAGTAGCAGCAGGTCAAGGCCATTTTCTGCCGATTGCGGTGCAGGTGGAGGCGCTGGTTGAGAATGTGGGTGGTAGTATCGACCTTGCTCCCGTTCCGCTGCTGCTTCCCTGGACTGGCCCAGCGATCTGGACGGATCCCGCACCTGGCTGCACAGGCTGTCAGCCGTTTCACTGGAGTCGTCAAGGCGTTAGTTATACCCTCATCGCACACACATAGGCATAGGTAGGTGCTGTACTCACACTAGTTTCCTGAGCACCGGAGTCGCCTTCTGGCAGATCGGGCTCAGGCCATCGCGTGCCATGTCCGAAAACATGCGTAAGGCATCACGGAGCTCCCGGATCAAGGCTGTTATGGTAGAATCCTCAACATCTCCGGGGTCGGACACGCAGCACACGTAGCAGTAGTAGGCCAGGAACACGGCCGCATGGAAAGCGTGGAAGCTGCCGATCCCCCGGTTGTACCATCGATAGGTGCGGTACGCCTCGTTCTCGTGCAGGACTCGATGTATCCCCAGCAGTGCGCGTGAGCTCTCGACGCACTTGGCCTGGGACTTGGTAATCTGAGCTCGCGTGTAGGGACCGACGGTGGCAACGTTGATAGGTGAGCGCGATAACGCTTGCTGCTGCATCACGACGGGGCGGTGGAGCAGCAGAGTGAGCTGGTGGGTGTAGCCGAAGAGGATGTTCAAGTGCACCGCGTGGTAGTCGGGTAGGGCCGCGGTGGTTGTGTCCAGGAGATATTTGTTGTTGACCGCGTGCTGCTGGGTGCCTATCTCGGCATCTAGAGAGAGAATTGTGTCGTAGCTGGGCCGGTGACCGTGCCGAAAGAGACTGCTGCATATCCTGCTGGCTATATCGTAGAGCTTGAACTTGAACAATAAATACGACACCTTCGAGGGGGGCCCAGATCGGGAAGGTGCCGAGCCATTAACGCCCGTGGTGAGCTGGTAGTCATCCACGTCCAGCGGTAACTTGACACTGAACGGCGGCTGTATGGTGTCAAGGTACCCCAAAGTGGTGTTCTGGATGGTGTACAGCATGTTGAGGGCGGCCCAGCACCTACGGCGCTGCTCAGCGACCACAAGATCCAAGCTGAAGGCGTCCGGGTCGACATGACAGCCTAGCGCGAATGCGATGTTCCTAGCTGTGCCGAGAAGCGCCCACGACTGCCCGTGGGTGTGATTTATGCCGTAGATGAGAATCACCAATGCTTGTAAGGTGTGCAGGTTGTGTCGCCACAGGTAATGGTCTGCCTCGAGGCATTTCATTGCCCAGGCCCTATACCTGGACGTGAGTAGTCCCATGTTCTCCGCTGCGGTCTGCTGGCGACCGAGATCCCAAAGAAAGGCGCTGTCCTCTGGTACTGCCGTCACGGCAACGCCGAGTATGGCATAAAGAAGAGCCAACCATGGCAATGGGGTTTGCAGGGGATCATCTCGGAACTCCGTGTACTCGGCATCAAAGGTGGGATCGTGAAGAACATGGAAAAGCTGGAGCAGGTAAGAATGGATATTGAGACCCAAGCAGCTGCAAGGGGTGACCACTCACTGTGGCAAAAGTCCCAAAATAGACATTCTTCAGCTCATCGCAGTAAGATGAGGGGGGCAGCATGCTCAAAAGATCCTGGACATCTGCTTTCATTGTCGTGAAAGCAAAGTCAGGTGGAGTTTGCAACCTGTCCAGGTCTCTGGGAATTCCTCTGGTGACGGGGCCATCCCCCAGTATTGATGACCACTTGGATGACAGGGGCTCGTAGCGCTCGTGGCCCGATTCAAAGTGCAGAAGGGTTCCAACCGAAGAGAGGGCCGACGATGGAGGCGTAACAGCGGGAGGCGAGCAGTCGTCACCGAGAGTCATGCCCGTCGAATCCGAATCCTGTGCACTCCGGGGAGGACAATGCATGGTGGAGTCCGGAGATGGCAGATGCGAAGCGTCGTTTCGAAGCTTCGGTGACTGCTGTGGTACGGCGACCGCAGCGCCGAGCTGTGCTCTCACCAGTTCCTCGAGGTCGTTAATCCGAGCAAGAAGCCGGGCGTTGTCGGCCTGCAGCGAGCACTGGGCATGGGCGGAGGCCTGAGCAGCTGCAGCAGCCAGCGTTGGCCGCCGTGGATACAGGTCTCGGAGATAGACGCAGTCCTCCGGGGGGATGCCTCTGCGAATGCACGTCTCACACGGGCCCCGGGGCCGGTTGGCGCTTCGGGGACATCGGATCTTTCGCTCGCGGCATGGCTCGCAACTAAGCGGCATACGGCGGTTTTCTGGGGCAGGCATTGGAAGATGGGATTCAACACTCAGGGTGGAATAAAACAAGGAATGTTGTTGGGTTCAATTGAAAAGTGAAAAGTCCCTGTAGTTGTCCGCGGCAGAACAAGGTGAGTGGTTCCCTGAGGAAAGAGTTCAAATGACAGTGTGACACTGCGAGACGCCTTGTTCTCCGCACATTTCCCCAATTTTCCCCGCATACGGATCCGTGCAGTGCTGTATATGGAGCCAGAAGGAAACCCCTGGTGGCTGTCGATCTCGATCGGTGGCGATGGCGATACACCCGTAACTGGCAGGTACCTAGGACATGACAGATGCTCAAGAACCGCAGGGTAATTTACAGTCCCGTGACGTGGGAAGAGCTGCATGTCCGGAGGGCTTGGGGTGGAAATATTGGATGTACATAGAAGGGGCGCACTTTATTAACGAAATATGATCGAGCTTTGGCCTCGTCTTAATACAGTAGTGTACCCTGTGCGGATCAGTCGGCCCACTCGACTGTCCAAATCTAGAAACCCCCTTCCCCTGCAAGTGATGCTAGCATGTCCGGGGAAGGCAGGGGGCTGACTTAGTACAGCATGTATGTCCGATTGCGGGAGTAGGGGATATCATTACTCCCTGCGGGTCGGGGCAGGTCTTGGTACCTCCACAACGCAAAAAGCGCTGATCTCGGGTGCGCACCCCGATTCACGAAGTGTGCATGAACTGACACCTACCTAGGGAGCTAGGTAAGACAACCCCAGCTCGCAGCACGTTCCCGGCTGCATGTCTCCGGGTCGTACGTAGCATAAGACCTGCTTGCTGTTTGCGGGCACTGTAACGGACGGATAGCGGCCTTCAAGTTAGGATGGAAGGATAACCCTCCTTGTGGGACGTAAGTGTCTTTCACCAGAGGTGGGCGGAAGCGTATGTCCGTTCCTTCTAGTAACCGACGCTTGGCTTGGAACCTGCAGGACACTGCCGTGGCTGGGGGGGTCGATCGTGGTGTTACTTTATCCACTGTGTAGATTTCCGCGACACGAGCTGATGGCGTTAACCGAAGCGCGCACGGGGACAAAGATGGGGAGGTGCCTTGGCTTAGCGTCCTTCGCCAGATCATAAGATTGCGATCGCGCAGGCGATTCGACGATCCCTCACTAAGGCAGATTGACCCCCACTCTGACAACAAGCAGCGTGAGCAACCGAGCAACTGTATAAGTCACTTGATAAGGGGTTCATTAAGCCAGGTTCATGTAAGAGAAAAAGAAGAATAGTGACTCCTTGACTCCCTTTTCTCCCTTGCCTCTGGCTTTGTGATCGTGCCTCAATTGTTTAAGCCGACTACGCTCTCCCTCCGGCGACCGACAAACGTAGGGCCCGGCGACAAGTTGCTGTCCTGGCAACACCATCCAGAGAATCTCCAACAATGAGAACTATGGATTTGAACATCGTCCACTCAGAGAGACACGGTCTCCCGCACGGCTGGAAGAGTGGGACGGGAGTTGTCCGCTATATGATGGTGTGCGTTTACTTTCCCTCGGATCTTTATGCGCGTGATACTCGGGCAGACCCAGACTCACACCTTTCAAGCGCTCTAATGACCAGCCGAGAACGTCGTTCTGGTTCCCCCGTGCCGTCGACTTTGTGGAGGAGCTTTTCATGCACCAGATACCTCGTATGAAGGTCGAGGAGTGTTTATCATAACTTTCATTGAAGTGCACCCACAGGATTGGGGTGTTCGGGTGGTGGACTCTGGGCAAAGGCAAAGAAGCTTTTGTCTATATAAACTTGGTCAAAAGATTTGAGGTCTGTGTGGAGAAGAACGTAGAGGTGATTATAGAGATGGAAGATGCTTTTGTAAGTTACCTTGACTATGTGGTTCCCTTTATCGGATTGCTAACCATTCTTCATTTAGCGTGAATTGTTTCAACTCATAGCCAAAACAGCGGCGCCATATGCAGGAAATTTGGCGCTCATAGTCTTGCACCAGATGGATCAGGAGGATCTCGCAGAGCTCGAGGACCGCATCGATGGTTTAGAATTCTGGCACTCGTAGTCTTGGACCAGATGGATCAGGAGGATCATGCAGACCTCGAGGACGGCATCAATGGTTTGGAATTCTAAGACAAGTTGCTATAGAACGGGGAAAAGAAGCTTGATGGCAGTATACCCCTTCATAGAACTCCTCACAAACTCCAACCTCCTCTGCCACGTCCTGCACGTTAGTTTCCCTCCGACCAGGTAGGGGGAGTCAGGGGTAAGTAAACAAATGTCACGTGATCTCGCTTGGAACAGGATAAGCTGGAAGAGCCGTTGGTCAAGAGCATTGGTTCAACAGTCTCGGCAGGTAGCATGGAGGAACATCCGTCAGAAGCACGCCCGGACTTCCCTCCAATGGAGTTTTTGATGCGAAAGAGGAGATTCTTATTACATGCCAGCCGGTAAGTACACATCGAAGCTACTCCGCCAACTGACGAGTGTGAAGAGTTGTTCGGGAACCAAACTTCATCTGTTGGTGCTGTGATTTCTCATCCATGCGCTTTAAATATAGGTCAGTCACCAAAAGCTCTCTCAGCGGTAAGCAGGGCTAGCTCAGCGACAGGTCGAGACCAGGGGATGGTGTGCGTGACGGCAAGTGGTAGGCGCAACGGGCAGGCACAACAGGGGTTCAGGTACCTCGAGTTATAGGTACGAACGCCGGGATACTGCTGAATACCGGAGAACATGGCTAGGTAACTGTATAGAAGCCTCGCCAGTTGAATTCCCCTCCACCAGGTAACTAACGCTGTGACTGCTCCACGCAGGAAAAATGGAATCACACACTCCCGCTCGACTCGTCGCCCCATCCCGTCGTGCCGCCTCGTTAGCCGGCCTCGTTTATATCTTGACGTGTCCGTACATCTCCTCACCCATCTCATCGCTCGTTTCTCTTTCCCTTATCGTCCAATTCCTGAACCCAAGCCATGGAAAAATTTCGTGTTGCGGCTGCCACGCTTTTGGACTGTTTGTGGGACAGTGATCTCGCCGTCGATGTCAACACCCAAGGTGAAACAAAACGGCAATTCGAAGACATGCTCACTCGAATTAAGGCCTGTACTGCCGCTTGGAAGCTCGCAGGGAGAAAGTCTCTTACCAAGAAAATCCGGAACCAGGAAAGGCTAAGTGCGTCCAAATTTTTAAACCATATCTTTAAAAAGGAACAAGGGGCAGAAGCGAAAAGAGAAGACTTGGAAAAACGGGCGTGCTTGCAACTTTTGGATGACAGCGCGCTCGGCATCCTGGCAATTCTCTGTACAGCAGACGTCCTCTCCAAGCATTCAATCGAGACTATCAAGGCGCTTTCGGAAGGAGCCCGGAGGATAGCAACATGGTCGCATTGGGCAGATGATCCAGTGCTCGCCGAGGTCGTACAATAACGAAGATCGCAGCATATCACATCCGCAGTCATCTCAGAAGTCCGCCAGCCAGCAAGCAGCTCAACACCAACAGTAACCGGATCGGGCGTACGCAACACCGCGTTCACGGCTCAGGCGACCCGATTCGACCCTGCTCCCCCTCTCAAGACACACGACTGCTCTTCACGTGCCCCTACGGCACGAAGTTCTACGAGCAGGCAACTAATGGTAGGCCGCCTAAATCATCTTCCATCTTCTCAGCTGACAACGCCACCTTAGGTGCATCTCCGACCGCAATCACCACGATACCTCCTACAAGCAATCTGCTAGGTGCAGCCTCGATAAATGCTATTGCACCGCTGGCAGCAACCAATACCGCGTCCGTCGATCGATTAACACCCACAACTACATGCCGCGCCGCGGCTGCCGACGCTGTGCCAATGGCAGCGCAGTTCCTAAACATCGGTATAGCCGCCTCCGAACCAGAGCCTGCGACAGACGGCACACAGACGGACGCGTCAGTTATTAGGGGTAACAACAAAAGACGCAGCGAGGGGGATGAAGAGTATAAGAACAAGCTCGCGCGGCTGGACGAGAGGTAAGGGCTGCGCCCCTTTCTGAAGCTGCCCAGCGTTTAGGCATAGTGCTGATCTCCTCCCAGGTCCAAACCCGAGATATGGGCCAAAGTGGCCGAAGAAATGCAAGTCCCCTGGCGAGCCGGCGAGACCATGCACTGGTGCGTGGATCCATCCTCGCGGAACGTATCTTCGCCGACCCCCGGCTACGGCCGCCCCAAATGCCGAGGCAGGCTGCTGCCCATGGAGCCCACGCCAACCCCAACTACCAGTGCCCCCCACCCCCTCTCCCACCACGAAAGCCTCCTCCCGCCTCATCCCTCCTTCGGCGAGCCCCTTCTCCCGGACCAGACCGCGTCTGACTACGGAAATGGCCTTGCCCCGCTGCAACCCACTACACTGCTTACCGGGCCCCACGCTCCACGCGCCGGCATGCTGCCCAGCATAGCCGAGCTCACGGGTGTCCCCCGCCTATACCACGCCAGCTCACACCCACAGTAGCGGTATCGGCAACAGCAGCAGTGGCAGATGGGAGTCTCTGAGAATCCAGAGACTAAGGACAACTGGAAGAGCTTTGGATTACAGAGCGGGGATGGTCGGCAATCGCGTTGCTGCGTTGTTATGCTGACGCCCCTTTTGTTTTGTTGCCGGCTTGCCAGCGGTCCAGGCGCAAAAGGAGTCACGAGTGTCTCCCGACTTCTCGCCTCACCATACACCAACAGCGACCCCAACCCTCCCTCTATGGCCTGTCACTGCCCCACCAGCATCCAGAACGTTGTTAGTCTCCCGAACCAAGCGCAACGCAACCCTGAGGTAAGGAATGGGAGGGCGCGGCAAATGGCAGACAATGGCGTCGCGCAGGGTCGTAGAGAGGCAGGCAGATATCTCCGTTGAATGAACTGTTACATTACGGCTTCGACTCCCCAAAGCTAGGATATGCTCCGTGCAGCAGCGCGTGGCCGACCTCTGGACTTTTTGGCCGCCGCGTGTCGATCGCAGCGGCGCGCCCACCGAAAAGGCAAGATGTATCAGGATGTACGGGCGGCTTTTCCTGCATGCAGCTGGCGTGTATCTTGTCTGGCCCTAACCCCGCAGGGGCAAACCCCCCTGCCATTCTATATCTGGTTAGTGCCGCTGCAAAGCTGAGCGCAAGGGAGAACTCCCCTTGATGGGACGATCCACCGAATGTACGGATCCGTAATCTGTACATCAAGGGAGTTTCTAGCGAGCACCCCCCAAATGGCTATGGAGCACCCCATACTTTCC
>MU860379.1:0-21672 GCA_033296875.1 Achaetomium macrosporum | reverse complement strand
CAATCAAAACAAATCCGAGGTCCAAACTTAGTTGATTGATCTGACGGCAGCGCTGTCCAGCTGAGATATCTTCTACGAGCAGAACACTGCTAGAGGACATCACCGAGTGAGTAGCAGCTTGAAAGCTGCCGGAGCTCATGCAGTCGCGACAATTCGCCCCCATTTTCCAGCCACCACCGCATGCATAAACCACAGTGTGAGCACGCATCCGCCGTGACACAGACTACAGCTGCAGTCACACAAACAACGCGGCAGAACCAAGACGTTGGGTTTGAGCCCTCCTTTACCACCGTGAACTACAACCAGATCCTCCGGGTCCGTCTCCCGGACTCCTGGGTCAGAGGCGCAGCAGGAGGTTTGGATGTCGAGTCTAGACTGGACGAACCGTCGACACACATGGTATTTACACCTTGAGACGAGCCCTGAGCCATGCTTCTTCTGCATTAACATAATCGTGCCAGAAACCGGTCGGTAGACCACAGATGGTACAGCACGCCGCAAACGTGCTTCGGGTTTGTCCAACATCAGACATTGGAACCATATTCCGACAGCTTCGGAAGTGTGATACGATAGCAAGAGGCTATATTACACCTATTCCGACATTTTCGTGTAGATATCTCACATCATATGATATGCCACATGACATCCCAGATACCGTTCCGGTATCAATAGGCGAAATACTCGGCGGCGACTAAGATCGCCGCTAGAGGGGGTCTTGATTTCTAGTCTACTTCCTACTACTATTTATACCCTACGCTACTAGGTACCTGCTAGGTGCCCTATTATTGCACCCGCTATTGTACTCGCTATTGTACCTACTACTACGCTCGCTACTTGTTGGATTTGGCAGGTGGTCAGGAAGGGCAGTTCTGGGGTAACTAGTGGCTTGGCACCAGGATTCTCAGGATCAGGGAAATGCCTGCAACTGTTTTTGAACAAGGCATGACACAGACATCATCAATTGAGTTGTTGCCCATCTTTTGGTGCCCAATTACTGCGGTACGGTAAATTCGTGGCTGTTGGCTTTCCAACAGGAACTTTCAAGCGCTGGCGCCGGGGGTCCCAGCAATGTACCAGTGGGGGGACCAGGGCCCCTGCGAAATGAAGACCCGCAGGACCTCTCTAGGCGCCGTCGATAGGCCCTGCGCGGAAGGTGTGATGGACTGACCGGATTGGGATGATTTGGGATCGAAACCCAAGCCCGCGACCTTTTCTCTTTGCCTCTAGCCTCCCGGACCCTGAGGACCTGCCTGAGGCGTAGACCGAAGTTTTAACGATACAGTGGTCGACCCTCCGCAGACAGCACACTACCGTATTCATGCACCAACCAACAGCATCCCCGGTGGGCAAATGCAGGATGCCAAATTGCCAATCGACCCATGCTCGTAATCATCTCCCTTCGTTTTCGGCGAAGACAGCATGCGATTTTGCAAGCGTCGTGCGTTGCGAAAATTTGCAGGGAACCGGATGTGTGCACGATTGGCGGCTCATGGAGAGACCGGCCCGCCAGGAGGGTTGCATCGCTGCCATCTTAGAGACTTTTTGGCGTCATCTAGCTCATCGATCGAGCGGATCGCGGCCGGTCCCGGAACGGCGTGTTTGCACACCTCGGCAGCCCCCACGCAGTAGCCCCCAGCGCGAAATGCTTGCCGGCCGACCGATCTCATAAGAGCAAAAAGGGTTGGTTATCCGAGCATTGATGAGTCGCCTGCGATACGACCCGTGGCGCATACGATGACCAAGACCATGGGAGGCCCCGAAAAGAAACCAATCCTCATCATCGGCGCCGGCATCACCGGCCTCCTCCTGGCGCAGTACCTGCGCAAGACAGCCGGCGATGTGCCCTTCCGCATCTTCGAGCGGGACACTGACCTGGCCACCCGCGGGCTCGGCTGGGGGCTGACCCTGCACTGGTCGCTCCCGGCGCTGCGGTCCCTGCTTCCCGAAGACTTGGTCCGGCGTCTGCCCGAGGCCTACGTTGACAGGGTTGCCGTCGAGGAGGGCCGGCCCTCAACCTTCCCGTTTTATGACCTCAGCACGGGAGAGCTCAAAGCCAAGACGCCCTCCGCGACCGAGTCTCAGCGGATTAGGGTCACCCGCGATCGGTTGAGACGGCTGTTAGCGACGGATCTTGACATCGAGGCATGTAACATCCTTTCAGTGTTGAAGGAGTTATTATCAAGAAAATAGATTGCTGACATTGTGCAAATCACGTCTTCTAGTGGGGTAAGGCAGTAAACAACGTTGTCACTGCTCCAGATGGAACTGTCACGGTCAGCTTTGACGACGGCACCTCCTACGAAGGCAGTCTGGTTGTTGCCTGCGATGGCGGCAGCTCCCGCATCCGCGGTGCACTGTTTCCAGAACACCAGAAGCATCGCATTCCCGTGAGGCTGATGGGCGTGAAGATGGATTGCTCTCCGGAGCAGATCGAGCCCTTGCGGGCACTTGACCCCTATTTCCTCCAGGGAGCGGCTTCTGAGAACGACACATTCGCATACTTTAGCGGTGGGTTGCCACCTCCCCTTGGTTTCTCAGTAAGCAATGGGAAGCTGACACAACACGCACCCACACAGTCCTCGACGCCCCGGGCAACAACCCCGAAGGCAATGGCGGAAAGTACATGTGCCAGATGGTGGTCTCATGGCCGATCCGCAATGGCTTCTTCAACCAGAGCGCGCCCATCGAATTCCCAGAAACCAACGAGGGCGGGATCGAGCTGATCAAGAAGTTCGCCGGAACATGGGCTGAGCCGTTCCGGTCGCTGGCACACAGCCTTCCGAGCGATACGGAAGTTAAGTTCCTTGATCTGTATGACTGGCCGCCGCCGAAGGGCTTGCGTACCACCGGCCACGTGGCTCTGGTTGGCGATGCAATGCACGCGATGGCCATGTGTAAGTTGCTCCCAAATTCTCGCTCATCTCTGCGCGATATTCTGCTGGCGGAAACATCCGGGCGCAGCTGCTCTGACCAACAACCTAACGAAACGAGGAATAGACCGCGGCGAGGGCGCCAACCACGCCATTGTCGACGTCCTCGACCTGGTGGAACTCGTCATTTCTCAGCTTCGCGCTGAAGGCTCCACACCGGTGGATCTGCGGGCCGCTCTGGACCGCTACGAGGATAAAGTCGTGAGCAGAACCCGTCCCGCCGTCTTGGCGTCGCGGCAGGCCTGTATCGATGCCCATGACTGGAGCAGGATCAACGAGAACAGCCCGCTACTGAGTCGGCGGATGATGAATTTAGTTTTTGACGAGAGTGATATGAGTGAGACTGCTAAGTGGGTAGTAGTAGTACCGAGTTGATGAGAATACACACCGTCCCCAGCCGCTGGAGGTTGAAGGTCGTCTTGTATGTAGGATCGGACGAAGTGGGGTGAGAACGAACGAGAGGAAGGGAAAGGCCTGCCGCGGAACCACGGGAAGCGGGGTGATCTGAGACAAGGTTTTGGATAAAAAGAGTGGGCAAGATTTCGCAAAGGAACATCCCTACTCTGTTCGCTTCTCATGCTTGATTTGAACGTCTCACCATTTGGACAGTTGGGCCATTGACACTCGTCAGACTATCTCATGAGTTTTCCATTGTACGTAAGCGTATCGTACAACGTTGTCACCCTAGTACATGTATGTACAGTACAGATTTTGCTGACCGTTCCCATACAAGGAAAGTGAGGAAATTTCACAATCAGGACCCCGCCCTGTTAAGAAACCCTTAAAGTCATTATTCCCTTTGCGCCGCGCGCCGTCATCTGTAGCCATGTTTTTCTTTAGAGATCTAAAAGCCGGTGTGTAACAGAAGGGAAACGGTGCCGCAGCCACGTGGCGCCTCAATCGACCCGGACGCTGTACGTGACCGACTTCATGATCGTATTATCTGCGCTTGCCTGCAGGATGTTCTCCTCGCTGCCCGTGCTCTGCGCCTGGGCGGTGACGAAGTTGCCCTTGTTGTGTTCGCTGGACATGCTGCTGAGCTTGTATGCGTCGCCCGACTTGCCGAGCTTGCGGTGGCCGCTGCCATAGTTGTTCCCGCTGCCCGAGTACTTCGTGGCGTAGTTCTTCGCCTTGCGCAGGAAGATGGGGGCCAGGAAGGGCAGTGATGAGACCACGTTCTGCGAAGGCAGGGTTAATCACACGATGCGTGGAGTCACACAGGCACGGCCGAAACTTACGCCAACGTTGAACTCAATGACACCCCACACGACAAGCATGGTCGAGTTCCCATCCCCATACTGGATCCTGTCGATCTGGAGGTACCGGAAGATGGAACAGAGCGTCGTGAAGAGACCGAGGAGGAAGATGACGATCAGACCGACCTTCTTGTAGACGTTCACTTTGAGCTGGAGCAACACCGGAATCGGGATGATAGCCACACCGACGTCGGACACGATGGTGACGATGGCGTATGCAGTGAACGAAGGCCCTGGCGCAAGACACGTGCCGGGTATCGTTGGCTCCCACGACTTGTTCACCTGCACCG
Organism: Achaetomium macrosporum; assembly: GCA_033296875.1. Lineage (NCBI taxonomy): Eukaryota > Fungi > Ascomycota > Sordariomycetes > Sordariales > Chaetomiaceae > Achaetomium > Achaetomium macrosporum. The sequence continues at coordinate 17,196 of MU860379.1, read as the reverse complement.
TTGCACAACACGCTGTGTAAGTCGCCGGAAACGTGTGGTGCCACCGGATCGTGACGTCTCGAGGGGACTCTGACTTACCGGGTGGCACGCAAAGATTAAGCTCAGAGAGCAGCCCAAGTGCCCGGCCACGACGAGAAAGATGGCGACCCAAACTACCCTCCGGTAGATGATGTGGCTGGTCCCCTTGAAAAGCCGCAGGTAGCTGATCAGGAGGGCAACCTTGAAGAAGCTGATGCCCATCTGGTATATCGGCCGCCCGGCGTAGTTGGTGCGTGTATAGGGAATGAGATTCGCTGCGGGGCGCAGCTTGAGCGGCAGTCCGAGGCCATATTTCGTTTCTGTAGGTCATTGGGAGCGGGACGTTAGAATATGGTCCTGTGTTCCGGTGGTTGAATGAGGAGCCCTGTTGCACATACGGACAATGCACAGGATCGAGTACAATACTCCAAACACCATCGCCAGAGCCGCCATCCAGTCGTCAGACGCCAAGCCGTGGTTCTTATGCCTGAGCCATAGCCGTGTCGATACAACCGCGATGGAGAGCACCGAGAGAACGGCGCAGATGGCGACGATGGTCCTCCATTGCGACTCCGCATCGACCTCTGGTGTTGCGTTGTCAACCCATACCATGGTGAATTTTTAAGTTTGAGACCCCCCCGTTAGACCCTCGCCAAGTATGAGCTGGGGAGTGAGCGGACTGGTACGGGGGAAGCAAAGTCTGGGGAAGGCCTGGGCAAAAAAGGAAGAAAGAAGAAGTGATCGGCAAGCACAGCTGCTGGGACTCGGGAGGAGGAAAGCAAAGGAGTGAAGGGTCTGCCGGGAGATCAACGCTGTGCGTCAGCAGCTTGGAGAGTGATCCATTATGTGTGTTTAAAGTTCGAAGCTCGTGTCTCCAACCCTTGCGCGCATTGTCGGCCGGATGTTTAAGATTCAAAAGCGTAGCAATGCAAGGGATTCATTCAAGGTGCCATCGCGTCATCCATCCAAAGCGAACCCAAGGGGTGATGAGCCGAGTGTGATGAGACACGCGCAGAGCAAGGCAACCAACCCATAGGAACCCTGATAATACCGAGCATGCGGGAAACGTCGAAAATCCTTTTTCAACATCGTTCCATCGAATACCGTGTCCCCTCTCCACCCCCTGCTGCATTGTCTGCGTGCCGAGGCGAAGGAAGCCAATCGCAAGACTGAGTCTGGCTGTCAATCCTGGCCTCGGATTTTCCAGGGCTCTGAAAGTCGGCTTTCATTGGAACAGCCCGGGTCCGCGCTGCAATACGTTCAGGTAAGGGATAATTGCGCCCGGAGCCCGTCCTTTGCGCGGATGCAGCTCCGTCGTATGTGCTTGTGTTCCGGGATCTTGTGGACCGTCGGCCAGCGCATGGGTGGCAGCGAACTTTCTGGGGCTGCAATATCTGGCCCTGCGACATCTTGGCGCAGCAGCTGCATGGAAACGGGGATGCCTTCCGACAAGGGAGCGAGCAGCAAATCTGCCCTTGCTTCACACACCGAAGTGGTTTAGCATGCCCCCCACCTCAAGCGTCGTGACAAGGGAGGGGTTGCAGTGCAGCGAGACCTTCCCAAGGCCTCGCCCCTTCCATTGCGTGTTAATTCGACTGTCCTGTCGACTCGATATTCGATGACATCTGTAGTCTGATGCTCAGTTCGTCGAATCAGGCTCACGAAGCTTTGTCATAACAATTCTTTGTCCAGCGAACAATGTCGTGAGATGTGATACTCCGTATCTCGCCATCTGGCAGAATGTTCTCTGAACCTCGAGTACTGTAACCCGTTTCCCATTATGGTTAGAGACAGTTAAAGGATGCGGATACAGAGTGAAATTACGCGACGTACAACCTGGGCTTGGATTTGTGTTTTGGTTGGAGCCATTTCCAGATTCGTGCCATCTATCGAAGCGGTTGCATCGCAGGGTTCGCGCAAGTTGCAACATGCAAACGGTCGTGTCCCCTGGACGGACAAGAACCAACAATGGACCTCGGCGCTGCAGCACGCCTTTCGCTTCCTTAAACTTGCCTGCGTCCTGCATCGGCCCCCGTCCCATCACTTTATTGTGGTTGCGGTCGATCTCTCCTTCCTTTTCGCAAATTCTCCCGGTTTTCCCGTTGTCTTTCGGTGCTGCAACCTCGTGGCACCTTGCGCTGCGTGCCGATCTTGTGGGATCCATTCATCTTTTGGCTTACCGAAGATCTCGTGCTGTGCCGCTCCCGTCTTCCGGTCTGCCTTCCCGTCCCAACTTGTGCACTTGCTTGCTCCTTCACCAGGGCGAGGTCATTGCGCAAGCCGCCCAACATGTCGACCTCGGACAAAAACAGCACAAAGGAACCGGTCGAGGTCAACGAGAAGCCGGGCAATGTTTCTGATGGCGGGCTGGACTCTGCCTGGAAGTATCTCGACAACCATCGTGATGTCGGAACCAGCGAGCTTGGAATTGATATTGCGGCCTTGCGGCGCAAGGTCGACTGGCGCATCGTGCCCCTGATGTTTCTCTGTTACACGCTGCAGTTTCTCGACAAAGTCATCCTCAATGTGAGTTCAAGATCACCCTCTCAGATATTCACTCCATGACAGAAGATCAGTGCGTTACTAACACCCTGCCTCCGCACAGTATGCAAATGTCATGGGCCTTCAGAAGGATCTGAACCTGCAGGGCAATGACTTCTCCAACATCGCGACATTCCTGTTCGTGGGTCTGCTGGTCTTTGAGGTTCCTAACAGTAAGAGGAGACCCTCTCGGTCCTCGGCAACCATGGCCGGTGGTTATTAACATTCTTTTTCGCTACAGCCTACTTCCTTCAGGTTGTTCCCGCTGCCAAATGGCTTGGTCTCAACGTCATTCTCTGGGGCACGGCCACTGCATGCGGTGCCGCCGCCCACAACTACCAGACGCTCCTGGTCTCCCGTGTCTTCCTCGGCATCTTCGAGGCTACCATTGCCCCGTCCCTGATGCTGATCAGCAGCCAGTGGTACACCAAATCTGAGCAGGCTCCCCGCTTCTGCTTCTGGTACACTGGACTGGGCATCGGACAGATCGTCGGTGGTCTCGTCTCGTATGGCTTCCAGCACATGGGTCCCGGTGCCAGCCTGGCCGGATGGCGGACCATGTTCGTCGTTCTCGGCGTCGTCACCGTGCTTGTGGGCGCTTCCGTTGTCCTGTTCCTCCCGGACACGCCCATGCAGGCGCGCTGGCTGTCCGACAACGAGAAGGTTGCGCTGCTGAGACACGTCAGCGTCAACCAGACCGGTATCGAGAATCGCAAGTTCCGCGCTGCTGAGATTGTGGAGGCCCTGTTGGACCCCCAAATCTGGCTTCTGCTGCTGTCCGTTGTGCTGGTAAGTGCACACTCGTAGCCACGCCATGCCGAGCGAGCCCCTTGCAGCTGGCTAACTCGCTCCTTCAGCTGTCCGTGTCCAGCGGTGTAGTCACGACCTACTCCGCCACGCTTATCCGCAACCTGAAGTATGACTCGAAGCAATCCGCCTTGATGAACACCCCTTCCGGCGCCGTCAGCATCTTCTTTACTCTCTTCGTCGGATTCGGTATCCGCCTGCAATCCCACCGCTGGGCTTTCATTATCGCCTGCATTATCCCTGCGTACGTATTCTGAACTCGGACTGATGGAGACTGCGCGAAACTGACGCTGGCTAAAGGATCATTGGCGGTGCCCTGATGTCTTTCCTCCCTACCAGCAACAAGGCCGGTTGCTTGGCGGGCATCTACCTCGTCAACGCCGTCGTTGCTCCTCTTGCCATCTTCTACAATGTGAGCCCTTCCCTCCCGATCGGTTCGCGACCTTGAACACTGACGCTGTTTTGAACAGTGGGTCATGGCCAATGTGAGCGGCGGGACCAAGCGTGCCTTCGCGGCTGCGATAATCAGCGGCTCCTTTTCGCTCGGCAACATCATCGGTCCCCAGACATTCCAGGCCAGAGACGCACCCGAGTACCGCCCGGCAAAGATCGCCGTCATGGCTACCCAGGCTGGCTGCGCCTTGACCACTTTCTTTCTCTTCCTCTACTATGTGTGGCAGAACAAGAAGCGCACGTCTGAGCGCGAGACCGAGGAGGTCTTCATGTCGCCCGAGGCGTGGGCCAACATGACGGACAAGGAGAACAAGAGCTTCCGCTACGCCTACTAGAGTACCAGAAGGCCTGGCATGGGTGGAGCGCTGTTTGGATTTCGACCAAAAGCATTGTCTTCGAGATGGCTTCCCAGTAGCCATACATCAGTATCCATCCCTCTGTACGTATCTTGCATGTAGAACTGTCCATGACTACTAGAGGAGTATAAAGATTTCAAGGCGGTGGCTTGAACGGGAAGCGTTTCAATCTTGTTACAGAAACACATGGCAAGTTTCCTTCTATGCCAGGGTCATGATTCCTAGTTTCTGCTCCTCTGAACCAGGTTACGGCATCGTGCCATATCCGAGACCGAGCATGATCAAGACAATGGCGCCATTGTTGCATTGATCAATGATGGCTGCTGCCAACGCATGAAAACGCCCCTGGCAGATTGCTGTTACTGCGACCGCACCAGGGAAAGAAAGCGTCGTTTTTCGCCCTTGTGAGTTGCATCGTGAATGATGATCATGGGAAATATGATAACCACTAAACTACAATGAATATCCCAGAACACGGGCCGGACTTCATCTGGCAAGCTCAGGATAACTAGGCTGATATACCTAGGCCCACCCGCAACGCAACGACACCGCCGATCGCAACGTTGCAAAACTCTCCGGTCGCCGACGCTACACTAATCAACTGTCACGCTCCTACCTACCGTACCTGGTGAGGAGACGATCGGTATTCGGCAGTTTTAGGCAACTCTCCTTTCTTCAGGCTCCCTGGGTCATCCGACGCTAGTTATTACATATACTTTGCAACTGCCGTGCGCATTCCCCGGTCCAATCCGGCACGGCAGCAGATCTTGTGGCACAGTACCTGGCAGGTCGACTTTGGTGTGCACACCATCCGTTGTGGTCGGCGTTGTGGGGCGGAATGCGACGTTTCGGCGGTTTCGCTTTCTCGCCGTGCTCTGCTGCCTTCTTACTTTAACTCGTCTGATGAGATGATTGATTTCTACAAAGTCAGTCGGGCCGAAAGTCCATGATACGGTTCCCATGGCCTCTACTGTTACCTTTAAGCATTCTCTTTTGAACCAACACGAAGCTTACGGCACCATCGATGGTGGATGGGTGTTGCACGGTTGCCGAGGTCAACGAAAGGAAAGGAAGACGACAAAACTGAAGCTCAAAGGGCAACCCCTGCCCGTCGAGGGCACTGTGATCCCCTCAGATTCTTGGAATGGTTCTCCGAGACCTGTCTTGTACAGAAAACAGCTTCGCTGTATGGATGAACAACTGTCTTAATGTCCAAAAATTAAGGTAAGTTAACTTGAACCACGATTTCATGTCACCCAGTTTGCTGAGGACAAGTGAGGGAGAAGAATGCCCAATACTCGGAAGCTCGGACCATCCACCGTTGATAACGAGAAGCCTCAAGGCTCCGTCGAGGTTGAGAGCACAACCCTGACGGAAAGGCACTAAGCCTTGCTCAATGTTGGGACAGAAACGTAAAGACCCTGTTGCAAGATGCAGCTCAAAGCCATGAAAAGGTGTGTGCATTGCAGAGAAGACGACTATATTGGGAGCTCTGCAAGGAGCGTTTGCGAGGTGAGCACTAGGACCAGCAAGATATGGTGTACAATGGAATCGGATACAGTGTGATGGGGAAATCCTCGATTCCCTCGTCAAAGCTGTCAGACCCCTATACAGCCAACACCAGGCCATCAAATGACATCGCGGTGTTCACTGCCTTTGAAACGCATAGTATGCGGTAGGATATCCTAGATTCCTGTCTGGTCAACTCAACTCATTGTTCGGAATGTTCAGGCAGTCCGCGTGAGACCAGAAGTTCAGTTGAACGTACTTCACGGGGCTGGTCGGTACCTAATCATAATCATTTTCGTGCTGCAACTCAACTCAACAAGCTGTAACAGTCTCCTCGCGACCATTTGGCCGGAACAGGAGAGTCTCATAGCTGTATATTACTCATCATCACTGTAATTACTGACAGCCAGTTTAATAGTAGCAGTATGGATATTCTAGACTACTTCAGAGTCTAAACAGCACTAGTGATCCACAGTCACGCCGCGCCGCCATCCAGCGTAATGACCTTGCCATTGATCCACTCGGCCTCGTTGCTGGCGAGGAAGCCGACGACGCGGGCCACGTCCTCGGGATAGCCGTTGCGGTTGAGGGGCGAAACGCGGGCGGCCATCTGCTGGCGCTGCTCGGCGGTGTAGTTCTCGCCGCCGGGGATGTAGTGGTGCGAGGTGGCGTGGAACATGTCGGTGACGGTGCCGCCGGGGGCGACGGCATTGACCGTGATCTTCTTGTCGCCGCAGTCCTTGCTGAGGATGCGCACGAAGGCGTCGATGGCGCCCTTGGACCCGGAGTAGACGGAGTGTCGCGGCACGCTGAAGGTCTGGGCCGTGTTGGACGACATCAGGATGATACGGCCGCCCTCGCGCAGGCAGCGGTAGGCCTCGCGTGCCACGAAGAACTGCCCGCGCGTGTTGAGCCCGAAGACGCGGTCGAACTCCTCCTCCGTCACCTCGCTGAGGTGGCCGAAGCTGACGACGCCCGAGTTGCTGACGGCGATGTCGAGCCGACCAAAGTGCGCCACGGCCGAGTCGAAGAGCCTCGCCGTCTGCGCGACCTGCCGCACGTCGGCCTGGATCGCCACAGCGTCCGAGCCCAGCCGCTTGATCTCGTCGACTACCTTGGCCGCGTGCTCGGCCGAGTTGGCGTAGTTGACGACCACTTTGGCACCGAGACGGCCCATATGCACTGCGATGGCCGCGCCAATGCCGCGTCCTGAGCCTGTGACCAGGGCGACCTTGCCGTCGAGGCGGCCGGGGATGTACGGAGCTGCCATGTTGCTGCTGAAAGGCTGTGTGCGGGCAAGACGTAAGACGTAAGACACAGCACGTTTTGTGAATATCTGTAGCTTAGGTAGGTACCTATTCACCGGGCCTTCACCATGTCGACAGTAAAATTTTCGGGCCGCGGAAGCCCTTGGAGGATTATGAGGCGCGCTGAATTGCCGTGCCAAGTCACACCCACCGGAGTCCGAGTATTTGGGACAAAACAATCAGTATTCCCTGTATGCTTCGGGGCGGCGTTCAGCGGGCGTCGGGACATTGAACAGGTCTCGGGATATTTAGGGGGCCCTCCGTCATGTGCCCGGATCCCCGAGTCCCGTCGCGGACAGCGATCTGCGTGACCATATTCGGGGTACAATTCAGAAAAAGGAGACATCGGGTTCTGGAGATCATGGAGGAAGTCAGTCCGCCTTGTCGTGTTTCGCTCGAGATTTTCTTCATCACAGACCACGGTGTCATGGCCCAGTCCACTACCAAACCGCCTCCCTACGAAGGTCAGTTCAGCGGGAGTTCATTGAAAGAATGGCTGGTTAACCTGTGCACCAATGCCTAACACAGACGTCTTGGGCTGCCAAGCCGCCTTCTTTGAACTGGCCGAGAGTTTCGACACCAAGGACTGGGATCGCCTTGCACAATGCATCGCGCCCACACTCTATGTACTGGACTAGCCAGGTGCCCACATTCCCTCATATTCGACAATTTTCCTGACAGCTAGCCACAGGTCGACTACCGTCAGGTGATAGGGAAGCTCTGGGAATCCATGCCGGCGGAGCAGTTCGTGACTGTCGCCTCGAACCCGAACTTCCTCGGCAATCGGCGCATCAAGACACAGCATTTCATCGGCACCGCCAGGTGGGTGAAGACGAGCGACGACGCCATCACGGGCTACCACCAGATGCGCGTGGCACATCAAAAGTACAAAGATGACGAGTTGACCGAGGTGTTGTGCAAGGGGCACTGCCACGGCAAGGCCACCGTCCAGTACCGCAGGGTCGATGGCGTGTGGAAGCTTGCCGGGATGGAGCCGGATATCCGGTGGACGGAAGGCGAATATGACAAGATATTTCAGCACTAAGTAGCTAAGTAGTAGTGGGAGCTGGTGGCACTGCAAATAAACCCAACGGCGGTAATACTCTACATATGGCAGGCCTTACGCGACCGGGAATGAGTGACTGGGAGCGTTGATTGGCTCTATCTTCCCAGTTTCCGTCATTGTAAGTAGCGATACTCTGACCGCGAGTCAGGAAGGCTGTCTGTGCCTTTGTGGGAGGAACAATGCTTGTCTTGTAGAGCTGTACTAGTACTACTAATGGAAATGCAGCAATGCTGGCTGATGGACTGTACACTCAGGTTCCTTGCCGGGGGGCTTCACGGGTGCAGGAAAGGACACGATCGAAATCAAACCCATCCGCGACAACGCGATAGTTCCCGAGCCACGAGAAGACGGATACAAGGGTACGCCTTCTACCGCCGCGACTACCAGCGCGGCCGTTGCCACCACTAGGGCGAACGGTGCGGCTGGGACGGCCGAGACGGGCGCCAACAGTTCTGCAGCTTGGCGCATGAGCATTATTACAGTTGGCTAGTACCATCTCTCAGCGCTGTTGTTTCAGCAGCCATATTGGCCGCTGTGTGACGAGGGGCCGCGGATGGGACAAGTACCTGTAGGTAAGCTAGACTAAGACTTCCTCATGCCAACTTACCTTAGTAGTTGACGAGAAGTCTCAAGTCAATGTAGGGGCTGCCTGTTTTCGCAACCCGGGGGATATGTCCCTAGTACTTTAGCCAGCTTGCTCAGTTCTGGAGGTGAGGCCGTGAGGGGATGATGGAAGGCAGCTCGTCCGCACACAAGAACAACCATTAGTACTTCGAGCTTTTCTTGTCTGAAGGGGTAGGGGGGTAGCTGAGGGTGGAACTGCACAAAGCCTACAGGAGCAATGGAATTGTAACACTCTAGACGTGACAAACCGGAGTATTGGTTCAGCTTATTCTTGGCTTAATAGAAAGTGATAGTGTACAGGGTGTAACCACCTGCTCACAACCCTGGCGGCAAGTGGAATTTCGAGACAGATCGTTGCATCACATGACTGGGCACCTTAATTGGACTTGGAGCCGACTAGCAACCGACCAGGCCAGTTTGAAGAAGGCAAAGTCACACAGAGACAGACTCCTCAGGAAATCCAACTCTGGTGAACATAGATCGACATCAGTCAGTGTGCAAGTCCGAGTACCCCGCCGTCCGGGCCCTTGTCGATCGTCTGAGAGGGCCGGCGTGATTACGCCCCGAATCCGGGTGGCTGCCATCCTTCCATCTCAATTCTCAATGAAATGGTGTGAAGCGGAGTTGGGTATCCAATGGAGAGCCTCGACGATGCAACTGTGTTTTCAGCTGAATGCAGCGTGACCAGCCGCTTCCATGAATAGCACATCTTCGCCATACTTCGTGTTACACGGCAAGTTCAGTTAAGGTTAGTTCCCCCAGATGGGAATCCGACAAGGACTTTTTTATTGGAGGGCCTAGGTGACGGCAGCTGTCATCGATTTCCGCGCGCCCTGGTCGGCGCGGGACGTAGCTGGGCAGGGGTGAAACTAAGCCTTGACAGCGCGTGTGTCCTTTGCAGCCCCGTCGTTGCGAGTCGACATGCCAGGTTATAGTTGATAAAGAGGGCTCTCACCGTTAACCCAGTGTGCCGCAGCACGGTTTCCCCTACGACAACAATTGTTCAAGCGTCAGCGAGCCACCCGGCGGACCACACTCACAGCGTCACAAGATGGGCTTCAACACCGGGCTACTTCGTCGACTATTATGCCTCCTGCTCCATTTCCAAGCACTACTTGCTGTCGAGACCGTTAGCGAATTCGGAGAGGACTGGCCCCATTCGTGCGTTCCGCATTGCCTCGGAAGGTGGCCGGTCCTCTACGACAACATCGGAGCTGCACTGCGGTGCGGCGACCCGTTCTACAATGACTGTTACTGCGCCACGGCAGCAGCGTCCGCATCGAGGGCCACGTCCTTTCTGGAATCGTGTGCATCGGCGTCATGCAATGGCGGCGACCTCACCGTGGACCTCTCGGCGATGCAGTCCAAGTACGCGTCGTATTGCATGGTGAACGGCTTCACGCAGCCTGGAGCCACCAACTGGTACAATCCCGCCGCCACGACCACTCGTGCTTCGCCGGCGCCGGGCAGCACCGGGGCGGCCGGCCCGGCTTCCACCACGACGCAGGTCACGGTGGTTACGCAGACGACAACACCCGGCTCCAGTGGCGGCTCCTCGTCGCAGCCGCGGGGTAAGTGCCTACTCCCGCTTGCGGTGGTGGCTGCAATTCTACTGCAGGTACTGTTCCCTGGATATGTTTCACCTCCTGCCTGGGGAAGCTAGCGCCTATTGGTTCGAGTGGTGTATGGCCCGTTCTGACTCCAATGCACTCTTGATATTAGTGACCACCGTCGACGCCACTTCCACAGTCTGGGTCAACCCGGCTGGCTCTGTCGTCTCCGCTCCATCCTCCGACCGCAACAACAACGCGCTTGCACTGGGCCTTGGCGTGGGACTCGGCGTTGCCCTAGCCCTCGCAGTAGCTGGTTTCGGAACGTGGATGTGCATTCGGAGAAAGCGCAGACGCCAACCGCTGGCAAGCCCCAACGACGCGGCCCTCCCACCGATGGGTGACGGCCCGGCAGCTTCGCCGTCGCCCATCCCACGAAAGTCAGTCGCGGCCGCTGCCGCAACTCCAAGTCCGCTGTCCGACGCGCCTGGGACATCGGAGCTAGGAGGCCAGGGTATACGTCCGGAGCTAGGCGGGACAGGGCTGCACCCGTTTCCCGACGTCGCCCCTAGCCCGCCGGTTGCGGTGCCTGGACAGCATGAACTGCATGGTCTGGGCAGGCAGCCAGAGCTTCCGGGCCAACCGAGGAGCCCACCTCCTCAGTACTCCCAGGTGGTGGCCGCTTCTGGGACACCAGCAGGCCGTGATCGTTGGGAGCTGCCCTGAAAGCCTACGGCTGCAGGGCCTTCTTATTCTTACAGACCTAGGTGTCATAACGACTTAGGTACCTGAGTAGCTAGTTGTGGACAATATAACGATTATATATATAGTATACGCTGCGCTTTGTATTGGCCGAAGTAAGGCTTGGAACCCGGGATGCAGGAGGAAAGGCGAAAAGGGGAAGGTTGGAAATGAGCAAGCAGGTGGGGGCGCGGTGTATTTTTCTTGAAGATCCGGCGACTTGATCAGTGAAGGGCCGGGACCCCGGGCTGGCCGGTCTGAGAGTAGGAGATGGTGGTCGGAGCCTGGGGTCTGATCTTGATCGGCAGCATTACCGGCCATGCCTGGGGGGTCGCGCAGGGAAAAATGGAGCAATCGGAATTCGGCAGTCCCGACCACGGCACCTGTAATGCTCCTGTATTCCACCCTCTCGCATATTTGGATGAATGCTGTTTCCTCTAACGGAGTTGGATACGAGGCGGTAATTGGTAGGGAAATGAAGAGAACTGACCTAAGTCGCCTAACAGTACTAGCCACAATCTTTTACCACAATGAGTCAGGTACTGCAGTAATAGAGTGCATGTGGGAGGCACAGGCCAACAAAGGTGGTGGTGAATAACTTGGCGTTGACTGCAGAACTAATGTGTGGATGTGGGAGAGAGAGTTAGGTACTTAGTTACCTAGTAATATCGGCCGAGGTGTGCACATCGTCGAGGGACCCCAACAGGTTCAATATTTCCCTGACAATGCTTAATCGTTCTTTTGACGACTACGGCTGTTTGAGTACCATGGACTTGTCTCCGAGAGGATGTGCAGGGCGGGTTCGGCATCGGGACATTTCTCATAGCGGTAGGGGTTCGATGCCCAATCTCTATCAACTCCGCGGCCTTAGCCTTCAGACTGTATGTGAGTGTGCCTTAGGGTTGTCGTTGTGCTACCGGACTTGAGACCTTCGCTAACTGTGATACAGCCAGACTATGTACCGGGCAATTTCTGGCCGTGTCTCATCCGATGAGACATCGGATCCCGGCCTTTGCATGCATCGGAAGCCGGCGAAGATTCCATGTCCAATGGCCCGAAGGCCAAATGTGTCGGGGCTCACTCGACGGAGTTGGTCCAATTGCCGCTGGACGGAACATGTTGATCTGTACCAACGTTTTGAGAAGCTCAAAAAGTCACCAGACGAGCCCCGGAAAAGAGGCCGCGTCATCCATCATAGAGCTCACCGGGAGAGTTTCAGGCCCGATCCAGCAACATGGACTTCGCGTCACCGATCAACATCACGCTGGCGGACACGGGCTATTCAGCCTACTCTCAGAATCCGGTGGCAGTGGGGCTTACTTCGCTGGTGACAGCACTCGTAGGCTTGTTGGCCTATCTGTCATATACACCCAGTGTCGATAAGAAAGCACCCGCCTTGCTCACGACCGGCACCACCCCCTTCATCGGATCCTTCGAATATCTCCAGAGACAATGGTGAGGACTGAAGTTCTGCGAGCCCCCTCGTGTTTCCAGCGCCGGATACATTCTAACAGGGGACAAGGACGTTCTGGCGCAAGGCCCGAGCCCAGTCTAGGACGGGCAACTTCAGCTTCTGGCTGGGCAAGCACCATGTGGTCGGCATCAGCGGTCCGAATGCCCGCAAGGTATTCTTTGAGACCCCCGAGTTAGAGTTCACCAGCGGCCAGGCCCTCCGAGCCTTCGGTCTGCACTTTGTGCCGCCGGTTCCAGGTATTTTCAAACCAGGATTCCACAAGGGCCGCAGCTACTTCATCCGCCGCCTATACGAGCTACACAAAACGGAGCATCTTGTCAGATACCTGCCCAGTCTGACGAGAGATGCCAGGCTCGGGTTCGAGGCCCTGGATGAGAACTCAACGGCCGTGGCGGACACGTCGGGCGTCTGCTGTCGCATCGTCTTCGCTCAAGACTGCCGCCTGATGTGCACAGATGAGATCGCAGACGACCCCAAGCTCTTCGACCGGGTCTTGGGCTACTACGAGTTCCTGCAGTCCGCGCACAGCCTTTACAACGTCCCCTTTCCGTGGCTGCCGTCCGTCTCGTACGTGAGGCGCCGCTACGTGCGCGCTACTCTCATCCGCATCATGACGGGGCTCCTGAACAAGCGCATCAAGGAGGGCACCGCGGGCAAGGACGATGCCATGTCCATGCTGCTCAACCACGGCGACAGGGAGGACTGGATTATCGAATTTCTCATTAGCGTCCTGTTCATCTCGCCGGGCAACTCTCGCGTCCTGGGCGGCCACATGCTGAACATCATGGCCATGCACCCCCGCTGGCAGGAGGCCATCTACGACGAAATCAAGGCCGCGACAGCCGCCCACTCCAGAAACTCCAACACGGCTGCCACCCTGATCGACCACCTGGACTCGCTGCCCCTCGAGGCCTGGGAATCGTCGTTCCCGACCCTCGAGCTCTGCTTCCGGGAAGCCATCCGCATGTGGACGGCCTTTGGGATGGTGCGCCTGAACATTTCCGACAAAGCCATCCCGATCTCCGGAAGCGACGAGGTCATCCCGCCCGGCAGCTGGGTGGTCTACAACTCGACCGAGGCGCACTACAGCCCGGAGCTATACCCGGAGCCGACCAAGTTCGATCCGGAGCGCTTCCTCGAAGGCCGCGAGGAGTTCAAGAAGGAGCCGTACGGCTTCCTAGGCTGGGGCGCCGGCCGCCACCCCTGCCCCGGCGTGCGCTGGGCCAAGCTGCAGATGATTATCATCGTTGCGTATGCGCTGGCGCGGTTCCGCTGGATCAGCTGCGACGAACACGGCCGGCCTATCAAGCCTGCCCTGCACAGGAAGGAGCTGGATGATCCGAGGGCGACGGCTTTTGGGAAGTTCTACTGCAAGTATGTGCCGAGAGAGTAGGGCGAAACGGGAGGAGGGCCTTGGATGTTGATGTCGCATACGACGAGGTATCTTTATGTTTTGAAAAGGGAACCAGATTGTATCGCTACTACCCGCTTTAATTCAAGCGATAATTACTTTGTTCTTGAATAAGTACTTACCACTGATCACAAAACCTCCAATGTTTTCCCTTCCATAGCTGATGACTCTGGGCAATACTACCTACCCTAAGTAGTGGTACCAGGGAACCCAGCCGAGCGCGTGGGTTTCACGATTCCTTTCACATATGCCCATAATTACCTTCGGTATTGAATGGCAATGGTCCTATTGCACCAGTGCAATTGTCAGGCAACCATGTCGTTGCCGCCACCCTCGCTCCTTCTCAAACATCTGCCTCATACCGAGGTCCCGTAAATTTTCGGACATGCGTATATCGATGTCAAGTTTACTGATGGTACGCTCAACCAGATGCCAAATCGATGGCCCGGAAAACGTTAGGTTCTCCGGTATCCTATGATAAGCAGGACCCATCGCAGCACTGGGACAGGGGTTCTTTCATCGGTTCTCTCTAGTCCCCCGCTACAGTACTACTAGTAATGCTCCAACTGTGAGCAGGACAACCACGGGTCTCCGAGGTAGAACTTAGCGAGTGGAGAATGTATCCAGATTGGTGATTATCAGTACTAATACTGTCTAACTGAAATAGGTAACCACTCAATTAAGTCTAAGAGCCAAGGTACAGATCCAATAGCTTAATCTCTATTCTATTCGCTGGGGTTTCGTCCGGTAATCAACGCCCATACCCCGTCTCTAGCAGCGACCCCAGCCCCGAAAGCTTTATCTCAACCATCTACTGCCGCAGAAGCCCGACTTTGTGCCATGCCTGTCTCAGTTCGCGGTCTCGCCCACTTTCTTCTCTTCAGCACCTCCACTGGGCTCAGCAGGAGACGCCGGTTTGTCTTTCTTGACGCTGAGCCACTCCAGAGTAAACGTGCCGAGAACCGCCAAACACGTAACAATCAGTCCGACGAGGAAAACGTCCCGGAGCGCCGCGTTGTAGGCAACAAGGGCCGCTCCACGCGCATTCGGAGCGATCGAGTCAAGCAGGGCCGTAGCACCCCCCGACGTCACAAGCTGGACATCAAATCCGGGAAGTCCTGTCATCCGTTTCACAAGCTGGTTGCTCAACACGTTCTCGCCGACCGAGACAAAGACGGTCGAGCCGATCAGCGAGCCAAAGAACATCAGCGCGAGTCCCACCGGCACGTCCTGCGGCGGCAGAGCAGTCTGCACCGCGAGGTTGGGTACCTGGAAGCACGATCCCATACCGAACCCGTACAGGACCTGGTAGCCGATCCACTTCCCCGAGCCCGTGTCGACCTGAAAGGTCGTGAGCAAGCCGGCGCCCACGATCATGATGCAGGATCCCACGATGCCGACCGGCGTGTAGTATCCGATCTTGGAGTTGAGAGCGCCGCTGAAGATCGAGCCGACGACCATGGAGAGCATGACAGGCAGCAGTCGGATACCGGAATCGACGGGGGAGACCCCCAGAACGGCTTGGAACCAAATGGGGAGGAAATATACGTAGATGTACATGCCGCAGTTGATGGTCAGGGTGGCCCAGAAGGCGGAGACGACGTTCCGCTGCTTAACCAGGCGCGGAGGAAGAGTTGCTGTGCTCGTGAACACTTGGACAAGGCAGTAGGCGACCACGAGGACCCCGGTAAGGGTCAGTAAGGCTATGATGCGACCATCACTCCACTGCACAGATTCAAGGGTCAGCATTGTGTCGAGAAATGAAAATGGGGACGAGAAAGTGGGACGTACAGCATATGTCGTGCCGCCCCACTGGAGTGCCAGGAGGAGACACACCACGCCCGGGACCAGGACCGCGGTCCCGAGGAGGTCGAGCTGCACCAACTTCTTGGCCAGGGGCAACTTCGTGGTGTCAGGATCGGGAAGCTTGAGAAAGAAGGCAATGACCGCCATGGCGACGCCGCCGATGGGGAGGTTGATGTAGAAGCACCACCTCCACGTCACATGGGAGGTGAATGCACCGCCAACGATGGGGCCGATGATGGAGGCCAGGCCGAACAGGGCGCCGAACAGGCCTTGGATCTTTGGGCGTTGGTGCAAGGGAACAACCTGGACGGTGCAGACAATCTGGTGGACAACAAGCTGTTAGCAACGATTTGAATTGATCCGAATTGAGTTGCTGTGTGGCAGTGGGACATACCGTTCCGGCGAAGAGGCCTGCCGCGCCGACTCCGCTGATTGCTCTGCCCACGATGAAGGCCGCCGAGTTGGGAGCTGCTCCGCAGATCACTGAGGCCACCTCAAACAGCAGGATGTTGGCGAGGAGGACCGTCTTGACGGGGAAGAAGGTGTAGACCTTGCCGAAGAGCAGCTGGAACGCGCAGCATGTCAACAGATACGCACTTCCGTACCAGCCCACGTCGCTAAGGGAGTTGAATTCGTTGGATATGACTGGTATGGCCTAGCTCACAGCAACTGAGTTAGCGGAAATTTGGTTGCACGGCGTGGTAAGAAGGGGAAAGGGGGTTCTTCGAACCGTAGACACAATGGTTCGGTCCAGAGCAACCAGGAACATGCTAAGAAGCACTGAACATATCACGAGGGCCGTGGTGACCTTGTTAGGTGCCTCGTTTGACTGCTCGTTCGAGGTGCTAGGGCTTTCTTTCGCGGCAGTCTCTGCGGACTTCTCCATGTCTCCGACCTGCTTTGAAGAGAATGACTCCCCAGAGCCCAATGTGGCATTGCCCTGGGGAGTCTCTGGACGGATGGAAGCCATGCAGGCTGCACCAGACAGATTTGGGTTTCAGTTGCCTTTCACTTCACGTCGAAGATGTCGGTGACCGATCGGCTAAGTAGTCGCAAGATGACTCTGCAGCTTGTCAGAATGGACGACCGTGAGCAAGATAGAACGGACCTTCCTCACTGTTCATGTCGGACCGTTTATATGAATTTCGAGCATTGTAAACATCGTCACCCCCCATGCGGTAATGGCTCATCTTGAAACTCCAGTAAAGTACATGCGTAAGGGAGATTAGTGGAGAGGGTCGGTTTCCTTGCTTACAAACTGGAGATACTACGACGGCAGTGAGAATTTTCTACCGGCCGCGTAGCCCGCGAGCTATCCGAGACGCCAAATCTGGCCATTCTGGCCGTTGACTCAACTCTCATCTCCAGATAGGAGCGTAAGCTGCCAAAGTAGGCAATCACCGGGGTTTACTAACCCCCGAAGGGCACTTATCCATGGAGTTCCACTCCTTGAACAGTAGAAAATCATTCCTTGAACGGTAGCCCCACTTCTCTGCGACCAAACACCTCACCACCTCAATTGCGCACGCGATG
>MU860378.1:0-21775 GCA_033296875.1 Achaetomium macrosporum | reverse complement strand
TCTTCCAATCCTGAGAGGTCCATGAGGTATCCACACAACCCCGCCGTGTAGAGTTCACGAGGTATTCAGACACCATGGTTTTGACTGTCCGTCATCAGCGCGCCGTTCGTTTGGTACATTCCTGACCGTGTATCGGGGCTGCTGGAATCCAGGCGCAACTCAACGACCTGGGGAAGGCGGCCGGGGTTGACGATGCTGGTGAGCGGCTGCAGCTTGGCTCCCTTGGCCCGGATGCGTGGGGTCGGCTTGGTCGGGGGGAACACAGCGAACGGCCACTCGCTCAAGATGACGACGGCCGTGATTTTCTTCGCCAACTTGAAGAGGAGGAACGCGTTGAGACGAGCGACAGGGATAGGCTTCTGTTTATGAAACACTTATTAGCCTTTTGCCCGGCGTCGTACTCACAATCGAAGTAGCGCTTGTGCCATGTACCTCAATAGACCGGATCGCCTGAACGGATCATTGTCATCCTGTGTGCCTGTGTGGCGCAAAACAAATCACAGAGACCTTCTTTGGGGTGGCCCGAGAGGAAATCTTGGGACGTAACAATGACCCGGTATTCGCCCATGAGGTCGAGGGAAGCCGTTTGAGATTCGTAGTCGTATTCGAATCGACGGATCCTGCCCAAATGAGACATCGGGTTGTTTTCGAAACTTACCCTCGACGGTGATGCCGGCTGTGGCATATGCCTCTGTCCGCCTGAACTGCTCTTCATAGACTGCCTTGGTCTCATTGGCGATGCGCTCCTCGAGAGTTTCACCGAGGTCGAATTGGCGCTGTTGAACGCGGCAATACTCCAACGCGGTGTGAAGGGCGAAGCCGCGACGGGTTGAGGCCGAGGCGTTCGCCGGGAGCTGCTAGGGAGTTCAGGAGCTTGGCGGGATCGACGTGGCGGGCTCGCTGACTGAGATGACGACTAGGGTACCCGGAACGAAAGGCTGTACGAAGCCACCGGAGTGGTCTCCGCACTTGCGTGGTATGAACTTGGACTTGTCCTACTCGTCGTCAGTTTCATATACTAGTATCCGGGCAACTGAACCTTCTGAGGGTTGTTCCGTTTGGCCATGCTGGGAAACAGGATGTCACGCTCAGTGACATCCTTGGGGAGGCCGTCTAAGACGACGGCATGCCCCAAACCGCTAAGGCGCCGATGGTCCAGCGCACGTGTAACGTGAGGATTGCCGTACCCCAAAGGATGAGGGAGCGGGACCAAGTGGGTAATGTGCCATGGTGTGCCCATCTTATCGTTCCTTGATCTAGGAAAGGAGGTGCCGTGAACCGCATAATCTTGGGAGGGCACCTGAACAGGCCCAGTGTCAAGTTCAACCGTGACTGGCATTCTCGCCCTGAGCGTTGCCTCTTAGCTGTGTGGATCTCGTAGTCAGCGGGATGCAGACCCAAGGCCGGGTCTCGGATGGGATGCCACCTACCAGTGTTTTGTTGAACTCTGAGTGTAGCTTGAGAGCATCAAGGAGAGCTGGAAGCGATGGCGCTAGATGATCCATCGTTAGTCACAGGACTCATTCCAAGGGGAAGCAGTGTGGTTCCTTGATGACTTACAGATCGACCGTAGCTAGTAGGGAGGACCATTCAGAAAACGAGAAGATACCCACGCTTGCTAGGGGCCATCTTGGACGAATCCAGTACCGAGCAAGATGTGTCGGCAGCCTGGGGATCTGATAGCCAGGTCTGTTTGCGAGACTCTCGGAGCGTGAATCAGACAGACACGACGCATTCATTCTCCCTTGCTGCAATGAGTCTGTCCAAGCCATCACTCTCTCTTTCGTAGGACAATCTTCGTTGTGGCCTTAGCCATCGGCGACGTCGGAAGGGGTCGGGAAGGGAGAGCACGGGAAGAACAGGGGGCGGATTTTGTTGATCTTCATGGCGTCGAGGTCCGTTGGGTCAAGGCACTATTCGCGTCGTTTCTACCGCCCTCGATCTTGCCGTCATCGTCTCTGTAGTGTCTGGTCTTCTTCCCCTTGAAGGAATGATGGAAAGACCGCCTTTTCCACGATGAAACATCCTCAGGGATTGCCCTCGCTGTCGAGATTCACCGCCAGGGTCTGAGCCGCCTCGACCCACTTGTTGAAGACGTCTAGCGGCAACTTGGACTGAAGCTGGTATGCGAATGCCGTACGCATCTCCTTATTCATGTTCTAGCGGAAGGGGCGGACGCGCGCAGCGTCATGCCAACCGGAAATGTCCGTCTCCGTCCGAAGCACGGGGCTCTGCCGGCTAATACGAACATCTTCGCTGTGACGAGACTTTGCGGCGGTGATACTTGCCATGTTGACAAACGATCCCCGTCGAATGAGCCTGAAACCCGCGAAGGAGGGAGCTGTACCAGTAGCGGTGATGGCTCCGGCGAAGCTGAGGTACCAAGATGGCCTCAATATAGAGGAGGGTACTGCCATAGGGTCATAGACCCTCAGCTCCCAACCCATGTCGATCATTCCGTTACGGAGGTCCTCGCTCGCCTCGTTCATGGTTGAAATGAGGTATAGTGCCACAGCTGCTTGATTGGCGAACCATTGTTGTCTGGGTCTCTGATCGTTCTGTGCAGGGGCTGGCATGTCATGCGTGACGAATTGCTCCAGCATGCGTTCCGAAGAGGTGGCTGAGCGTGTCTTGCCACAGGATGAAGGTCTCCTTCTCTAGCGGGACGTCGATCTCAGGAATTCGCTGGTTCTCGATGACCGCGGGCTGCTGGTAATCTGCGGGGTTCATCGAGAGACGTCTTCGCTGTGATGAGACGTCGTGGGGGTGCTACTGGTAGTCGCAGCTGAGGGGGAAGGGATGGTATCTCTTGGCTCAGTGTGACGCGAGCCATCTTTTTGAGAAGGATGCGAGTCAACTTGCTCAGAAACCTGCGAGCTCGACTCAGGCCTGAGGCCCGATAAAAAGACGATTCTCATGACCAGCGGTCTGGAAGACATGCTGAATTCCATATGCGGTTGGCGTGCTTCCGATGGCATGGGCTTCGGACGGCATGTGTCTGTCTGAACTCCTTGTGTCCGACTCAGAGGATAGAATTCTCGGACGGCAGGGTATTCGGATGGCACATGTCCGTCTGAACTCAAGAGTTCTTGGATAGTCGACGAGCCTCCTCCTTCATCCAGAGGAAAGCAAACTTGATATTCTTGATCACCCTTCAAAATTGCTCCATCTGGGGATCCTGAGACATGAACCTCTGCACGTCGGGGATGCGGACGCGGCTTTCATGGTTGTTGGCGGTGTCATCCGGAATTCTGGCGTATTGAGTCACTCAGCGAGAGATTGCTGCGGGCTCTGTAAACCAGCGTCAGCATACATACCTCAATGACGAATGGAGAATGAAAAGTATTACCTCCTGGCATGTCTCACCAATAAATAGTACTGCTTCTGCACCAGCGGTTCACGAGTCACAGAGCTTAAGTCCTAAGCCAGTGTTAGTATATCCATCTTTGACTTGACAAAGGCGCCACGAATGCTATATGCGGGGTAATAACGTGAAGTGTGATTGGCCTCACCATTGCATGGGCAGATGCACATGCAGTTATACTTCCCTCGTGATGGCCCAACCTTCTTCTTCCTCTTGTCCTTGTTGTCGTCCTGTTTCTTGTCTTTTTCGTCCCTCCTCTTGCCTTGCCCAACTCCTTTATCCCCCTGAACTCTATGGAGGTCGCCGTCCGGCGGCATGAACATCTAATCGTGCTCTATCCGAGTAGAGATTAGAAAGCATCTCGCTCTAGATAATCTGTGACCCGTCCTGTTAGGACCACTACGAACCAGCCGAGTGGGTTGGCGCACTGAGCGGAGAGACTGCCTGGGCAGCGGTGTGAAGCCCCTGGATAGGTGAGCATACCGGCGTGCCTCGAGCTCGTCGGTAGGCGTCGGGCTGCTGGCGGAAGAATCCTCAGCTACCGTGTAAGGCGTGTACGTCGTCGAACTTATGTCGATAGGCGGCGACGGAAAGCAAAAGCAATATGGTGGGTGTTGCCAGATTCCGTCTAGGTGAGATACGCCAGGGGGTTGAGTTTCTCGTACGCCTCGTTGGCACTGATCAGGAGTTGCGTAATCCGCTGACGGCTTTTGTTCCGGACCTTAGCCCGTTCTGTGGCAGCGGGGACATTCTTGGTTGTTGGTTCGAGGGCGTTCGGGTCTCTGGGGACACGTCGGCTCGCTTCGATTCTGCGGGCGTCGTTCACGAGCTCCTGGAACGTGGAGGCAAAGCCCTTCTGGCAGCCGAGGGCGAGGGCGATCTCTGGGCGGAACTCAGGAATTAGGGTGGTCACGCGCTGGAGGTCATCCGGGCGATAAGGTAGGGAGGGCTCTGGGCCTTCTTCTCAGCGGCGCCATCGCGCTTACGCTTGCGCGAGGCCTTGTCGGCGTCCTTGGGAGACATTTTGATTGCTTTCAGCTTGAGGGCGCGAGGTCGTCGCAGCAAGAACGAGGGCCAGAATCAAAGGAGACCTTGCGTGGGCAGCGGAATAAAGATTCACCTCGAGGCAAGTCCAGGCCCACATGATCGAGCCGCCGCTAAGGGATCCTCTCGTTAGCACTGACGCCTCTTCTCAATTAGTATTTGCGGGCTAACTTACCAAGGATATCTATCCCTCCATAGAAAGATCCACCACCTTCTGCGCCTTCTCTTGACTCGTGAACATGGCCAGGGCATACCACGTCCGTTGGACCTGTATACAGTGGTTAGACAAACAATGCCAGGGGTGGGCTTGACGGCTGACTGGGCTGCTGGCAAGCCGGTAGGTTGTGCCCCGGCCAGGGTGACGGGGTTGACTGGGCCGCAGGTGGTTGAGCCGAACGCGTTGAATCAATCTGGTCTAAGTATGGAATTAGTAGCTGAACCCATGGAAAACACGTTTTCTGGGCCGAACCTAGGTTCTCTGGCTCTATTGTAAATGCCTGGCATTTGCCATGGCAATGCGCGTCCCTCCCGGACGGAGTAACCATGCCGCGAACTAGGCCGGCCGGCGAAGAAGTTCTTTGTACCCTCAGGAGGTCCAATGTCCACCTTGGCTGGCATTCTCGCCCTGAGCCCCTGAATGTCTAGGAGGGTGACTTGGCCTTCGAGGTTGCCGGCGGTGTCATCCGGAATCCTGACGTTTTGGATGTTGCCTCTCGTAGTCCGCTGATCGATACCCAAGGCTACCGCCTTCATGACGGCCTCGGCTTGGGCCTTGAACGCCCGGATACGGTGCTCCACGGCAGACTCGGTGCTGCTGCCACCAAAGTGCTTGGCAATTGCAGGCGAGTAGTCAGTGGTGGTAGCTCCCCGCAGCCGAGAGTGGTGACCATAACGTTGATACCGAGATGTTTTCCCGAGATCGCCTCTGTGCGTATACATGAGGCTACCCATCGGATTGCAAAGCCTTTCATCCCAACCTATGTCGATCCTTCTGCGAAGAAGGTTCGCGTTGGGGATCGAGATGAAATATAACTCCACATCCCTTTGATCGGTAAGCCACTGTCCTCTTTGCCGTAGATACTGTAGAGATATCAACTCACCACCGAGTGTTATGGTCGAACGGCACGCGGGCTTAAGAAGTGAGCTTCGACGAAATCGCCGGTGTCTGGCCTCGAGGATCGCTCTCGTTTTTGTAGTCAATGCTGTCTGCGATCGTGTAGATGACAAGACGTCGAGGATTTAAGTTCTGGTAGGCGAGGGGGGTAGCGAGGAAGGAAGAGTGCGAGCTGATGAAGAAGCTCCATTCCAGTCTTCCACTGCCACCGATTCCGGATCATTGGGGTGCTCGTAAATCTTCATCATACCATTCATGATGCCGTAAGCTTCAAGGATGGATGCAGCATACAAATCCCGGTGTGCTCATCGGCATACTCTTTCGATCCTTGCTGGCGGTCCATATCAGCGCCCGGATCGGGCAGTGCTCGAGGGCGTATGGCTGGCGTGGGTTGACGTCGACAGTC
This sequence comes from Achaetomium macrosporum, assembly GCA_033296875.1. Lineage (NCBI taxonomy): Eukaryota > Fungi > Ascomycota > Sordariomycetes > Sordariales > Chaetomiaceae > Achaetomium > Achaetomium macrosporum. The sequence goes on along the minus strand of MU860378.1, from coordinate 15,847 downwards.
GAGCCGAGGATCTCGTCTTGCATTTCGAGGGCTCCGAGCAAGACATTGTACTGGAGAGCCTTCGAAACACCGTCTCAGTCGACGTCTGGCTTGCTCTTTAAGTTCGTCAGCAGAGCGAAGACGAACTTGACACCGGTGGAAGACAAAGTCAGCCTGTTGTACCTGAGGGCGGCCGGTGAGCCCCCTCGGGTCCGAGAAAGGTGCTCCCGCAGGCTCACGTTGTGGGATCTGCCGTCCCGAATCAAGTCTTCCCCTCGACTTTGCTACCCCCGTCAGCGTTAGCCGAGGACTTCTTCCCATCGACAGAAGGCATTGCGTATGTGGATTCTTCCGCCACACGGCTACTAGCTAGGGTTCTTGACCGATCCGCGCCTCCCAACCGAAGCGTGGATGATCCCCTTAAGGGTGGCGAAACACTCACTCGACTGGAGAAAGATGCTGGTGCCGAGGGCAACGAGGAACGCTTCGTCGAAGAAGCCTCCAAGAGAAAATACCAGTGGTCTTGCGATCCTTGGCCTTGACCGTGTGAATCTCGCAGTCCGTGGGATCGAGACCCAAGGCTGCCAACCAAAGGAGAAGTCCTGTGAGAGGGCTTGACTCGCGGCGGTCTAGGACGTACCAATCCTCTTCCGTTGCGGACAAATCCATATCTGGGATACCAGTTGGCAGTAGTGTTCTTGAAGAGCTGCAAGCTGGATGTGTGTTCTGAGTAACCCTGTCAGCTTGGAGATCTGGCGTTAATAGCAAAGGGGGTCATGAGTATAGTACCTCCTAGCCGCTCACACCTGCCCCTTATCGTCCGCGCCCAGCGGTGGATCTCCTCCAGCGCGGTGATGTGCATCTGGTAGGTGACGGGCACGGCCTTGCGGCGACCGAATTCGAAGCCGGTCTTGTAGCCCGCATCGTGGCCCGTTTCCAAATGGAGGTGAGCTGTTTGTTGAATTATGCCTCGTCGTCGCCTATGGTGGCGAGCGTGTTCCCACGGCGGGTGATGTCCCCTTCGCCTTTCGCGAGGATTTCGCGTCGGTGATCTAGGAGTTGTTGCTCGTGTTGCAGTTTGATTTGCCCCTTCTGCGAGGATGGTGCGGGGGAGGGGGGTGACGTTGAGGTGGTGTAGGAGGCCGGGGAAGATAGTGAGCTCATGCTTGGAGATGCGGAGTATCTCATCTGCTGCCAGTTCCACGACGGAGTTCCTTCAGCCTCGGTGATGACGAGGTCCAAATTGCGGGCCATCATTCTTGGGCATGGCTGCCCACCTGCGGGTCCAGAAGGCCGCGGGGTATTCTGGGATCCTCTGTCATGCCAATTCCAGTCTGGCCATCTCTCGCTGTCAGCACCGTCGCTTCATAACCGTGGTATTGGCATCAGCACTACCGGCTGCTGCAGCGGCATCAGTTCGGGAGCCCTGTCTTCAGCCTCCGGATTCGGTGTCCGGGGCGGCATCTTACCCTTCCCATGGTGAGCCTCCCGAGTCCGAGTCGCGTCATCATCATGGTCGATGTTCTCTGACTCTCCCCGTCTCGCTTCTTCTTCTGTCTTCCTCTGAGTCAAGGATGACTCCAAGGTTGGTCATCTATGCCCGGTGACATGAAACAGCAGTTATTCGAGCAAGGGAAAGGAGCTGCCGGCCCGTGTCGGAGTCGTAAAAGTATGCGACCCTCTTCTTGTCATGAGTTGCCAAGCAGTGCAGCGACGAACGAGTACACCCTTTTTCATGATTGTCAGACCCTCGTGGGTGCATATGCCTTTGGCGTGGCTCGAGGTGAATGAACTGTCAGACAGACATGCGTCTTCCTCTTGCTGGGCCTGTAGTCGCTCGCCGTGAACAAGCTCGCGTCCGAGTGACTCCCGTCGTGATCGTTCTGGAACCACCAGAAGTTCTTACACTCCTGCAGAACAGATCTGAATGTGAACGGTCTAACATAAGGAGTTCAGAGCGCATGAATATTGCATTGCATCTGTCCGCCTGAACTCCTGAAGCCGACTCGGATGGTAGAGTGTTCAGATCGCATATGTCCGTCCGACGTCTTGATATTGATCGGATGGCAGATGTCCGTCCGATCTCGGCACTTCACTTTTCGTCGCCCGCAGGGACCGGTGTCAGTGACATCCTGCGAGATAGCCGCGGTGTCGAGTTCTTCCATCTTGGCCACCTTGGAGGCGACGGTTTTGACAATTTTGCTCTGGATGTGCAGAAGAATTCACTATACCCTTTACCAGGAGACGCCATCAGCCGCGGAGCCATGTTTACGGGAGCTCTAGGCGGGAGATCCATCCGGCTGCATCCGCATAAAGGTCGATCCGTGACCCCAGAGCCTGGGGAAAAGGGCGGAGGTGGTTGTACCGAGTCGGCAACACGGTTATCTTGCCCCTGCGAGAAGAGTACCGATGGCCCATGTCCGAAGAGACAACCATGGGTTTGGCATCATCTTAGGGGAAGCCAGCGGCATAGCGAGGATTGGCGAACTGACCCGGCATCAGGCCGACAACCGGCAGGGATCAGAAATGCTGACTTCGCGTCCGCTGCACGCCAATTAATGGCGCTGTGCGGACTGTAGACTTGTACCGTGGACCTCGGTCTTGAAGAGGCGGTCTCAGGGTGGCTTAACTTTGATGTCCTTGTGGCGGATCTGTACCCCCTGCCTGTGGAGATCCGCTACTGCCTGTGAGAGGCAGCCGAAGTAGGTGTGGAGCTGTGGCACAGTCCACTCCGCCTGCTTGGGACTCTGAATCATGGTCGTGTTCGTGTTCTTGTACGTGTTAGCGCCCGTGGTCTGGAAGGGATGTAGCCGGCTGACTCCACACCCTTGTCCGGGCGAGTAGCGGCCGCGCGGTTGGTGCAAAGCATGCCGACTTAGGATCCTCAGACGCCTCGTTTAGACGACCTAGGCCTAGGGCAAGGGGTGAAGGTGATCGTATGCCATTGGCGACATCATCATGTTACCGCTAGCAGGGAACACGCAACCGGGTGTGATAAATGCCGGATAGTTAGTCCTTGTTCACTTCACTCTAGTTCTTTGTATTTCATTCACTGATGAACACCCACGAGTTCGAAGAGAAACGAAAACTGGCTGACCGGGCTTGGTTCGGGTCCGGGCATCTTCTTTCCGTGCCGGTGATCGGGGTGGAGTGGCAAGCCTTTCTGCTTGAGGAGCTGCCTGTGTACCCTTCGGCCGCTGTGCTTCTTCGCTTGACTGCCGCTCTGGGGCGGTCTGTTGTGCCTCCGGCTTTGACTGCCTCTGAGCACCGGCTTTTCTCGAGGCTGGCTCCCCTTTTTCCTTGGCCTTTGCCTTGCGCCTTTGCTCAGTGGGAGACACCGGCGAGTGACCGGCCGTGGATAGCTTGACGCCATGCGTGAGACCCGTCTTGATGATCTCGTACACACCGCAGAGGAAGGCCCCGTGGCCCCCTTTTGTCGTTCTTGTCACCCGTGTTGTCTGCCAAGGCCCATATAAGTCGTATGGTCAGTCTCGCGAACCGCGAAGGAAAAGGAAAACAGGAAAACCACAGGGGAGACCGACCGGCTGTCTCGAGCAGCGAGTGAGGACGAATGAGTTTGCAGGGTTTTGTAATACAACCAAAGGCGTGTCCTCGCTGCTTTCGTCGAGTGCGTTAAGAACATCCTTGCCCTTGTCTTCCCTCCACACCTTGTTCGCCGGCAGGCACGAGAGCTGTCAGCGCTAGATCGTTTCGATAATCGTGCTGGGGTAACGTCGTGACCCCGCACCATGGGTTCTCGACTACAGTGGTGCCCTGGCTACGATGGGTTAGACTTTGAAGGCTTGACCCGGTCACTGCGTAAGATCTCACCTGACATTGCGTTTGAATCCGCACACCCCACTCAACAGACATGGCCCCGTCCGCAAGCTCAGACACAGTGTCGCTGCCTGAGAGGTCGGCGGGGTCTTGCTGCTCGTCGAGCCTGCCTTCGTCTGTGCATTTGCCATTGGCACGGCTCGGGCTGGAGGAACTGTCAGACAAAGAGGTGTCTTCCACTTTGTGATCCCCGTGTCTGCCCTTGTCTGTGCATTGGTCTCAGACTCTCTGCTGTCTAACTTTCTGCTGGATGGCCTTTACCTCAGAAAGATCGACTGTTGTTCTATGTGCCCTCGGCTTGCTCCTCGACCTTGCTCTTGCGGGTAGTGGCGTGAGAGGCGAGGTCCCTCACCAAAGGCATGAAATGGGGCTGGCCCGTGTGTGAAGAAGTAGTTAGCAACACGATCAGGACGGCCACGATTGCCATGCAGTGCTGGGTCGATGCGGCTGTTATCGATCGACTGAGGGCTGTCGGAATCGGACTCCTCGTACTCACGGCAGTCGAGACGAATGCAGACGTAGTTTCTAAGCTACTCCACCGTCTTCATGTGCGTAAGCCAGGTCAGCGTGAAGCCCGGAGGAGCATGCACGAAAGCGTTGTTGGTCGCCAGGCCAGGGACGCAGAACGTCAAAGCCGCGCAGGGATGAGCCGAGGAGGGTTCAACCTGCAGAGAGGTGTGAGCAGCTACTATGAGTGAGACCACAGAGGAGGAAGAAGTAACTCCCGTGAGTGTATTCACTGTGGCCGTTGACGATGCATATTCGAGTTGCTTCTGCGTGGACGGGCATGTATGGTGTGGCTGGCTGCGTCTCAGACGAAACATCGGACAGCAGGGCCATCGGACCGCATATGTCCGTCCGATCGTGAACAGTGTTCAAACCTGACGAAGCAGACAAGAGTTTGGACGGCAGCGACATCGGATGGCATGTGTCCGTCTGAACGCTCGTGTCCACCTGAACTTCGTGTGGTCCGAAGAGTTAAGCGGCCAAGGGGTCAAGCAGCAAGGGGTGTGAGTTTGTGTGGCCATCAGTAGGTTGATGTGTATCCTTGTCCATCGCTTCCGGCCACGTGGATAGGCCAGTATTCGCCGCCTTGCGACGCTGAGCTGGCCATAATCACCGCGGAAAGAGATGGTTGAGTGAAAGGAAGAACTGGCTCGTCGATCTGATGCCAATTGTCATCGATCTGTTCCCCGGGAGAGACGGCTCAGGAGTTACCGATGGGTAACCCTGCATTTGGTTAATGGCCATCTCGGCAGCGTGGCGGTGGACTATCGCAACCCTTTCCGGGCGGGGCGATGGACGAACGCATCCTTTTCCAGGCGGGATCTTGACGTAAGTGATCTCAGTGTTCGTAAAGATCTTTGAGGTAGGATGACCGGGTCGAGATGCCGTCCTGGCGCTCCGCGATCTACCGCTTGGCCTGTGAGGCAGTTCCTCTTCCCTCTCGGCTCTGCTCATGGAGAACACCGCCCAGTAAACACACATCCAACCTGCAGCTCTTCCAGAACACTACCGCCAACTGGTATTCCACATAGGACGTTGTACGAAACGGAAGAGCATTGGTACGTTTTAGACCGCCGCGAGTCGAGAACCTTTCATTCAGGACCGCCACCTGGACCTGACTTGCAGATCGATGATAGCATCTGACAGAACTCGGACGAGGTGTCGGAAGGTTTCCCCCTTAATCTGCTTCCAAGCTTCTCCTTGAGCGTGGCCAGGTGCAGGAATGGCAGCTCCGGAGCAACCTCAAGAAGTGTCGGCAGCCTTCAAATACCGCTCACAGTATCATGGCCGTTGACGACGAAAATACGAGTTGTTTCTGCCGGGTTGACAATGCTTGGCTTGCGGGCCGGGTCGAGGTGACTCCGTAGCTGGTGCTACCTTGGGTCCGGACCCGGCATGGGCTACATCATCGGGTTGCCCCCATGGCGCTGAACCCAAGCTTCCGGCGTGTTGAAACTGCTGACATGGAATGAGGTTGTCAGTGAAGGATAACTCCATGGGGTTGCAGAATATGCATACCTCATGGCTTTGTCCGGGAAGTATGAGGCTTGCCCAAGCAGGGTCATCGCCAAGGGGGACCGGCTCATCATCTTGGCATACCTTTTGCAAAGCTCGCACTTGCAGTTGCTGTTGTTTGTGGAAGGGCTGGCTAGCCAAGGGACATGCCAGGCAAAAGTCTCCGAGAGTGCAGTACATTGCCTTAGGACCTAAGGGATGGCCGTACATGTAGTAGTCCCTGCCCTTAGCCTTTCTCAGAGCGCAACGCGACTCGTGGACACGACTACCACCGGCCAGGGTTGACGGCCAAGCGGAAAGGTGACGGTGATGGTGATCTTGGGGGATCTCTGCTTGATTCGGGCCTCGCCTTCCGTGGTGTATTATGCGTAAGGCCAGAGTGTGAGACTGCGGGGTCATTCCACCCATGTAGTGAGACGGCGGGGGTGCCGGGTGGTACGGGGTGTCAACGTCAGAGTTGTTCTGCGAACACTCGGTGTTAACCCGGCGGAGGGGTTGAAGGCATTAGGAAGGCAGAGGATGGCGGAGAGGCCGTCGCGATGGGGAAGGGAGAGGATTGCGAAGAGAGTAGGGGGGCTGCTGGGGGGATGGTGATAGTGCCGCCGTGGCGGACGACATCCGAGTTGGGTACCCAACAGGTCGACCCAAGAAACAACCTCAACAGCCATGCCAGGTCGTGTTCTGCACCCTCGGAGGAGTTGGACTCTGACCGAGGCGAAGCCGGCTATTGCGGCGGGTTGCCGTGTGCCAAGCGGTGACGTCCCTAGCCTTCTTCTTGACCTTGGTCTCGATGGAACTCCGGGTTTCTCATGGGGGCGCTCTGCGGCACCTCCTGGTAGTCGCAGTCCTTCACGTTGTTGTAGCGGTTGCTGCACACAAACCAGAACTTGCCCTTGTGAGGCGGGTTGCCGTAAGGTGAACTTGAACGTCGAACGCTTCCTTGCCTTTTCCTCCTTCCACACCTCACGGGCTGGCCGAGCATCGGGTTAGCTCCGTGCCTTTGACCATAGCCATGTGAGTGGGTCTTCGGAGTGGCAGTTGAAATTAGCATGGGGCGGCGGGCGCATTCACGGCGCCGAAGGTTACCTTCTATGCTGTCGCCCACTTGGTCGCCGCCCTTGGCTTTGCGAGACCTCTTGCGGCGAGATCTGGGCACCGCGCGTCGGAGTAGTCGGACACTCGTCGTGGTACCGACATGACTGAGTCTCATTTTGTGCATGGTCATTCTCAGCTTCGCACTCCTTTGTGGCCTCCTTAGTAGGGTACGACGGTGCGGAGTGAAAGATGATAGCACGCTCACTGTCGCCGCTGAGAAGTGGTGTGAGGTTCAAACCCGCTGTCACTGTGCTGGACGGTGCCGGCGTCGTCCCGTTTGATACCGGGTTGGACGGAGCGGCGTAGTTGCCTTCTGGCTCTGAGGGGGAGAAGGGACGCTCTGTTGAAGAAGGCGTCGAGGAGCCAAGAACAACCACGGCGACTCCAGCCAGGAAAGTTGCAGCGATTGTGGTTTGCTGCCCACCGAATGAGAGGTCCTGGCGGTATTCTGTCTTCTTGGAGATCCCGCGTGAGTGGCTAAGGGCTCGCCAATCTACCGATGAGTACAGATACTAAGGACAGTGTGAGGGCGTGCTATTCCCGGCAGACCTCGAAGATGCGGCTTGAGGGCGGGATGAATCTTCTGAGCAGATCCTTCACAATGGGTTTGACGCTAGCGCAGCCGTTTCATTGGGCCTCTTGGTAGTGGATGAGCGTGGAATGAAGCGCGACCAGCGTGGTACTGTACTCAGGGCAACGGTTGTCACTGGTTCATTATATTAGCAGAGAGCCCAAGAGCTTGTCCTTGAAGTGCCTTACCGTTGGTCAACGAATCCACCGCCTGAAGCCCAGTTCAGCTTAAAAACGCGAGAGGAACCCGGGACCGGGTTGCCTGTGGTTATGCTTCAGGCTTCACACTGCCCCTTTTACACTTGGCGTGAAAGAGCTTGCGTCGCGTCATTGCCGTTATCGTCGTGGAAGCACCGGAAGTGCCAACCCTTCCATGTGCCAAGGGGTGATCGCCAGGGGGGCGACTCTTCAGACTGAAAGGAGTTCAGTCGGACATATGCCGTCCGATGTCCATGTTGTCTGACGATCCTGCCGTCCGAATCAGATACAGCAAGTTCAGGCGGACATATGCCGTCCGATGTCCCTGCCGTCCGAAGTCCTTGTGGGCCCCAATGTGTGGCTTTGATCATTGAGTGAACGAAGCTACGGGGTTGGCGAAAGCGGGCCCCGGGCCTGTCAGTTCGAATGCTTTTGACACACCTGCGGCGCCAAGGGGTCCAGATATGAGCTTGTTGGCGATCAAGTTACATGGGGCCTGTTGGCCGCACCATCATTTGGTAACAAGTGCTGGGAACGGCATAGCGAAGTGTAACAATCTCTGGAAACCGATGAGGTTGGCGCCGAGCATCCCCTCCAGGAGTTGCCTGCGGACAGTGAGGCAGCTGAACACTTGGACGTGCGCCAGGGACTTCTGGCCTGGTGGATGTCAACTAACGGGGTCGACTTGTGCGTGCCACTAGCCGCCGTCCATGACGAGCTGAGGAGTTGGCTCACCCGCTGGTTCACGCCATGTGCGAGGCGCGTCTTGATGGTCTCAAATACACTGCGGAGAAAGACCTCGTAGCCGCCTTTATCCATGCCTCCTTGTAGACCCCCTACCACTCTCGCCGAACACCAAGAGAAGTCCGTGTGAAACAGGGTTAACAAGAGTAGAAGGGAAAGGCAAATGGTATGTAGAAGTAAGGATGCGGGGTCCCTCAGAGACGTATTGTGCCTCTGCGGCAAGGACGAAGCCGATCAAGACAATGTGCAATCCTTGTCGACAGGTTTCGTCTCGCCGAGTTGGAGTGGGAAGAAGACTAGGGCGCTTGTCCCCTTCCTGGCGGAGGCAATATCTCTTGGGGAAAGTGCCGTGAAGATAGCTTACCGGGGCTGTGGTCAGGGCAAGAGAAGTCCGGGGCGATGGGAAGTATCATGTGGACCACCGCGATGCCGTAGAGTGTGTCCCGCTGGGTGGTGGTGGTGACCGCGGTGGAAGGTTGCGATGAGCAGTGGCATTGGGCCGCCCGCCAGCGCCCCCCCCGGGGGGGGGGGGGGGGGGGGAGGGGAACCAGGTGTGCTGACGGACACCTTCCCAGGGAAGCGAGGGTGCAAGGCTGCCGCTGCTGGTGTGCACAAGCTGCACACATATTCTCAAGATGGTGTTACCGTCGTTCGAGTGCTGTTAACTTCAAGCCGCCGTGCAGAGTCGTCTTCTCTTCCCCTCGCGCCAGGCGCTTTCAAGGGGTCTCCTCGCTGACGGCATTGCCGGACTGGCTCTTTCTGTCTCTTTACTCGGAGTCGGCGTCGGCCCGATTGACCAAGAACTCGCCGCGAACGGCCTGTGGTTATATAGCACGTTAGCTAGGTTAATGTATGGAGCTGACATCCTACAAGGTGGCTTACTCTGCGAAAAGACAAACATGGGTTACCCCCTCGGCGCTCCTAGGCACGACACGGCGGAACAGCGGATGTTGTGTCTCTGGTCCGACCATTGCGGTGGGTGGAGCAATTCTCGGAAAGGTGGGTGTCTTCCTCCTGGCCTTCGTATCTATCCTCGGTTGTGTATTTGCCATTTGCATGGCTCGGGGTGAAAGACCTTGTCGAAGAGGTAAAGGTATCCCCTTCGCATCAGCACCGTTAGCCAGGCGTACCATGATGGGTCGGATTTGGGGAAGGGGTTTCGACAAGCGGAAATAGAGTGCTAGTGGGGCCGCAGCCACAATCAGAGTCGAACAATACACTTACTCTTCTTCGTGTAGACACCCACGTCTACGACAACTCGTTCAGTCGATGTTGGTTTTGCTGTTTTGGTTCTTGAGTAGAACAAAGACGAACTCAACGTCGATGGCCGGGAGAGTCCTGGCACCCCTCGGAGGTGGCTCTGGGCCTCTGGGGTCAGAAAGTGGTAATAGCTGGCTGGGGGATAGATTTGCTCAAGGATTACACTGGGCTGAGGTGGGTCTTGCAAACACAATTAAACCCTCCGGTCTTTCCTTTTTTGTTCTTACCGCTACCAACAGACGATGGCATCGTGTCAGGATTCGGGTTCTCAATCACCAGGTGGCAGCTTTCCTTGTCTCAAGGCAGGACGTTCTTGTCCTTGCGAGTGGAGCTCTCGTCGGCGGCGGCCTCGTCCGCCAGTGGGATGCCGAACTTCTGGCAGAACAGACGCCAGCGCTCGCACCCACTCCTTACGCTGGTGACGGCGAGGTTGCAGATAGGTAGGCACGGCGGTCAGCATTAGGCCGTTCACAAATCATCGAGTCAAGTCCACTTACGGTGCTATTTTTGTCTCGTTGTTCTTGACTTGTCGTCCTCCTTGTTGTCCTTGTTGGCGGCGGCCTCGGCGACAGGGGGGCCGGGGGCGCGGTGGTGGCGGATATGCACTTCTACGACGGACCTAATCCAATGCAGCCGTGATTGGGCGATGCCATGTAGCGTCTCGGTAACGCTAGAGCAATCCTTGTCTAGCGGTTGTAGAGCTGCTAGAATGGAAAGTTAGCTTGTTCACATTTCAATGCTAGCCGATGAGCTTCAAACCTACTTGAGCCTCGACGTCGCGTGAGCCGACACAGTAAGACCGTATCCACTGGGACGTATTCACGGGGCCGTTCTGACCGCCACAATGTTTCAGACGACATCTGGTGGCCCACAGGACGGTCGACGATCAGAGATTCATTGTTGGACCTCCTTGACGAATCTTTGGACGAGCCCACGCGTCTGGTTGACAGCGACAGAGACGATAAATGTGATGAATAGTACGCATGTCGATGGCTGCTTGTAGGCAAGACAACCTGGAATGTTAGCGTGCTGCAAAGGTACGGTGCTCAGGACGAGAGTAATTAGGAATGGGCGAGATGGAAGGACTTAGTGGGAAATAAAGAGCAAGGGCAGTAGCAGACAGACAATTTACTTTCCAAGGAAGTGGCATTGAAGAAAAGCTGGTCGCGTCCCTGACGCGAGAGGTTCGCGGGGTAGGAGGTGCTGGCAACGCGTGTCAAAGACTGCTTGTAGACCCGCGACTAGATTAGCCCAATGCCAACGCGATTGCCAGGATCACCAGGATGGGGGGGAGACAGAAAGATTCTGTGGAAGATGGGAAAGCAATGCTAGTAGCAGTGAAAAACTTACTTTGTCACGAGGAATACTGGAGACGTGCTGATGCCTTCGCTAACGACATAGATTCTGGGGCGGTCTGGGGCGGTCGCTGGCCACTCCCATCGACGGCCTGCTTGTAGGCCGCGACGTAGTTAGCATTGTCCAAGACGCGATCGTCAGCGTCAAAGGACGGGGCGAGACGGAACATCTTGGTGAAGGATGGAACATCAATGGGTAGAACCGACTACTTACGTGGCCACGAGACGTGGGACTTTGGGACTGAAGAACAGCCGATGGCTCATCTGACGAGAATAGATTCGCGGGGCAATTAATGCTGGCAGCTCCTGTCGAGGACTCGATCAAGGATGCTGCTGAGGACATTGTGAAGGCAAGGAGACATTCCCAGAACGAGGCGTTGATGGCACAGCCAACTTGAGGATTCGCGGGGTAAGAAGACAACAATATTCACCTCGTGCGAAAGTCAGAATTTGTGGGCGGTCCTTCTGGTTATACGTCGGGCCAAGACGAGAGACGCGTGGTGTGAGCCCTAGGACACAAAGATGGAAGGTACTGGGAGGGGAATAGCTTCCCCGGATGCCCGATTAGGGCTGGACAGCGATAAAGGAGGCGGTGTGACTTCGTTACTCGCCTACCCGAGGTCTGCGGTGGGATTGGTCACGGGAATCTAGACAGCAGGCTGGAATGGAGGGTGGAAGGCGCTACAAGCTCACGAGGAGGGAGTTAGGAGGACTACCGGCATGCCGTATAGCCAGTAACACGCTGCCAAGATGCTCTGTAGGCGTGAGCTGTTGTGTAGGTACCTCTATGATCAGTCTTTGTCTGTGCGGGAGACATAACTCAAACACTCTTCACCATGCCAGGCAGGCAGAAGGCACATGAGAAACCCGGGAAAAGGAAAACCGCCTCGCCTTTAATTTGAGTCACTCGGGCATGTTTGTGTTTGTGCTTGCCTTGGGCGTCTGCAGTGCTCTGGGAACACCCGGGGGCACAAAGCAAGAATCTCCAAGCTGACTGCAGCGTCTTTGTGACGCACGCTTGCCCATATTGGTGCTAGGTTATTGTCGGAAGAACAGCCTTTGAAAATACGAGGGTTTTGAGTTGGAAAAATAGGATTGTTGCGGTAAACAGCGATCAGTTTTGAGTTCCATTACGCGCGAAATGGAGGCCGGTCAACTACTACGATAGTACGAACTTGTGCCGCAGCAGACGATGCGACGACAAGGTTACCGAGACTGTCATCGCTCGTCACCGAACCCGGCAGCCCGGGGTGGGCGGCGCAGTCTAACTTTGTCCGAAGTCTTTGGAGTCGAAATTGGGCCGGTTTGGACTGGAACAGCGGCGAATGGCGGACCCGGAAATAACCACCTAGATGTCGAACCTCATCTGAGGCTCCTGAATTGAGTGAGTGTTGCGAACTAATGGAGCAACGGATTCTGCCGCAGTCGTAGATGAGAGAGGGGTAAGGAAAGGGGCCCTTGGACTCCTTCTGAATGACCAGCAGCAGGCTTCCGGGTCTTCCCTGCTCCTTCCCTGCGACCATGTGGAGCGAATGGCTCAACTAACGATGCGGGAATCCCAATTGGGGTACCAAACCGGCTGATGGGCCGCTCTGTCGACGAGGCCGGAGGGTTCTGCGGCCCCTGCCGGCCACGCAGCTGTTTCACCGGGGCCAATTCATCAGCACTGCAAGTTCGTGGCGCTTTTAAAATGGAAATGGAGGATCATATGACGGAGCGGGCCGGCTGGATCCAACGACATGACACTCGAACCATTGGCTTGTCCTTGTCCTTGTGTTACGCACATATGCGCAATAGTGCCGTATTAGCAATACATACACATACACGTGTTAAACCCACGACCCATGCCATTCCGAGGAGACGGAAGCGAAGGCATAAGCGATATGCATCTGCCGTGGGCCGGTGCCCCTGGTCCTGCCCCACCCACACTACGGGGTTTCTCAGGGGGTCTTAGACGACATCCGGTGGCCGGTGTCTTCTAAAGCTGGGTTCCGAACTATGGGAATAAGCCGGACATTTGAAAAAGCCGCAAGCTTGAAGCAATTATCTTCAGTATGTAAGTATGTATATGTACATGAACCGCGGAACAGTGAAAACTCCACGCTGACATGACTGGAACCGAGGCACTGGAAAAGGCAGCCCATGATTCCATCCCGTTAATAAATCCGTACGAGCGACACTTAAAGTTTCATTCCGCGAATGGCGATTATCCCTCGATGCAACGCCACCCCACTCGCCCTAGCTCAATAGCGTCTTAGGATCATCATCATTGCTGGCAGGCCTCCTGCAAGGTTTCTCGGCGCAACTCCTCACTCGGGAAGCTCCCCATGGAGCTGGAATCGTCCCGCCGTCTAGGCAAGGGTTCGGCCGCGCATAAATCCAAATCGCGCGGAGCCACGAGAAGATTGGACCCCGCTGCTGTGGAACACAGGGTAGCACGATGGACGGGAAGTCGGAAAGCGGGAAGAGCGGGAGCGGGGACGAAAACGGGGACGAATCGATGGAGTCCTTTGTCGGATACGGGTTACACGTACTGAGTACATAAACCCGCAGAGACGCCCCGTCGGGGATGGACCTGGGACGCACTCCGTTGCGAGATCACGACAAGACAAAGGCGAGAAGAATAACAACACCATGCGTTACGCTCACCCACTCCTGGGCGGGCTGGCCCTCGCCCATGCCGCTCCGTCCACCCACGGCGCCAAGCTGCCACTGTCCGGCTGCGCCGAGGTGTCGTTCTCCGTTCCCGCCACCGGCCAGAACACAGTCTTCGCGTCGCCGCCCGACCCCAACAACTCGACTGCCATCGTCGACTTCATGCGGCAGACCTGGCTCGGCAACGCGCCCGCCACCAACGGCACCACCGCCGTCTCCGGCACCTGGACCATCGCCGGCACCTACTGCGCTCCGCGGCCGGGCCAAGCCGCGAAGCTCCCGCACAGCACACTCGAAGTGCTCATCCACGGCATCACCTACAACCACTCGATGTGGGCCGGCCTGGGCTTCCCCCGAGCCTCCGACCCGAACGCCGAAGACCACATCTACAACTGGCACGCCTACGCCAACTCACGCGGCTACGCGACCCTCGCCCTCGACCGGCTCGGCCACGGGTCCAGCCCACAGCGTCCCGACCCTCTCACCGTCGTCCAACCGCAACTGCAAGTCGAGATCCTGCACCAGATCATCGCCGCCGTGCGCAGCGCGTCGTCGCCCTACAACGCCCTCCATCAAGCCTTCGAGCGCGTCGTCATCGTCGGGCATTCCTACGGCTCCTACGTCGGCGCAGCCCTCGCCGCGCAGCACCCGGCCGACGCCGAGGCCGCCGTGCTCACGGGGTACAGCAACTACTACAACTTCACCGACGTGATCAACGCCGAGTGGGTCCCGGCCGCGCAGCACGACCCGGCGCGGCTGGGCGCCAACCTGCCCAAGGGGTATGTCACCATGGCGCGGGAAGAGGATCGGACGCGGGCATTGTACGCGGGCGCGTACGACCCGGCGATTCCGCCGGTGGATTTCGCGAGCGAGGATACCCTGACGGTGGGCGAGATTGGCGCGTTGGGGGCGATTCTGGGGGATGCGGTCGGGTACACGGGCCATGTGCTGGTTGTGACGGCGGTGGAGGATGCGTTTTTCTGCGAGCCGCCTAAGGCGACGTGTGAGGCGCATTTGGCGTCGACGGCGAGCAGCTTCCCGGATGCGGCCAGCTATAGTTACTTTGCGCCGGAGAACACGGGGCATGATCTCACGCTGCATTACTCGAGCAAGGATACGTTTGAAAGGGTGCATGATTGGTTGGATGAGAAGTTGTGTGGGGAGGAGTGATGGATATACGATGGCTGATGCGTATTTGGAGATGGCATGATATCCACTTGATGCGAAGCCCGGAGTTAGGAGAGGTAGCCAAGTCCGTTAACTCGATCTATTCGGAGGAACTACTACACACTTATCTGCGAGAAGAGCGTGTCATGTCCAGTCGATCTCCTCGGGAATTCCCTGTCGCTTGGGCATTGACGTGCATAACCTAGGAGTTGATTGGTTGTCGTGTGATGTTGAGTTGGCGCAGACAGCCTAGATGTTCATGGATGTTGCTGTTGATATCGAGGTCTCCTACTGGTACCAGCTGCGACCCAGCACCTATGGTAATATATAGAGCCCGGAGATCTGCCCTGAGGAAGCCACTGGTAAAGGCGGTTTGTTGGTAACCGCTCGTATTCCCCGTTCGCCAACCTGACGGAACATCACGGTACGAATCTTCCCTAATCCTGGCAATCAACATATGGCATGCCCTCTGGCGCTACCCGTCCCTCGCGCAAATCTACAATAGAATCATCCAGGTTTGAGCAGTCGCGGCAGTTGGACCACGTATCCAGGACGACAACTGTTGTTGGCCAGGTCATTGGCTGAACGAAGGCTTGACTGGACAATCATTAGGTTCTCAGCACCACACTCTTACCGTGCCCAATGATTTGCATCCTGCCAGAACGAAGCAAAAAATGGAGGCACGCATAACTAGCGGGGTAGAAATATAACGTGACAAGCCCAAGGTGTTCCGAATGACTCTCTCCACTTTCCCCCTTCTTGCAAGTCGCAAAAACTTGAGATGGGGAGCCAATAGGTTCACGGGTACCCGTGAATTTAAAGTTTCACGAGGACCCGTGAGTATGACTAAGCGTTCAGATCCCAACCAGACCGTCCAGCCACTCGTCGCCAATCTAAAATAAATAAAAAAGGAGGCGCTGCACCGGCTCCAGAGCAGCGCGTGCAGCGAGTGCCCAAGAAGCTCT
>MU860377.1:0-21812 GCA_033296875.1 Achaetomium macrosporum | reverse complement strand
TCCGGGTGCCATGACTCCGTTTCCGGATGCCACGACATTCCTGACATTCCAACAAATGGATGGACGTCTGTCTCGGTCTGACTCGCGGGCCTTGAGATTGTAACCAGAAGCTGCATTCCATGCTTAAAATATTCCACAGGAGCAAGACCCGAGTAGGAGACATGATCAAGGTTCCAATTGCCACCCGAGACGCTAGACATAGAACGCCAAAACATTGTTGGTTTTTGTATGCTCACTGTGCCTTTCAATCCCACCCATGTATAAGTCACCTTTGCTGGCTACCCTCAACATCTCAAATTTCATCTCGCTCTCGCCGGGACCCTCTCCTCTAGCTACGTCTGCTGGTTCTTTTTCCACTTCACATGGCATTATGATGCCAGATCTCATCATCGCACAACGGCCGAAATCTATAGCTCACGGCCCAGCTTGAGGATAATACACCATCTACTCGCTGTCACCATCTTCCTCATCATGTCTCCACCCCGGCATGTCCGCCAAGTCCTTCGCGGGGGCAGCGCGGATCGACTTGAGCGCATCGCCCTGGCCAGGCCGCCACCTCCATGCATGAGCCATATCATCGGCGAGTCTGGCCTCCACAAGCTCGACGACGTGTTTGCCGATGTTGGGGAGCAGCTTGAAGCTGTGGCCGCTGTCACCCGTGGCCAAGATGAAGTTCTTCCACTTTGGATGTTCGCAAATGAGCAGCGCCGAGTCTGCAGTATCTGTGCACCAGCAGAGTGCTCGGTTGAACAGAGGCTTCTCTTTGAAGCGTGGTAAGAAGGTTGAGATGGCCCTCTTGATGCTCTCCTCGGATGCATCAGGGTAGGTGTCGGTGGGGTGCTTGGCGTGGGAGCGCGGGACTGAGACGCGCTTCGGTGCTGGTGCGCCGTAAGACTGGTGTTGCTTGAACCTGGTGAAGCCGGGAAATTCGTCGCAGACCTTGATGACTCGATGCTCGTTCGGCTCGAAGAAGAAGCCCACGTCACCGTGGTAGACGACGGGGCAGCCTTTGTACTCGGCGGCTTCCTCGGGCGTGAGCTGGATGTGTGCGTACACCCACGCCTTGGAGCAGCATTGCTCCTCCAAGTCCACCAAGGCGGGACTCCATGCCCCGGCAGCCAGCACGACTTTGTCACCGTAGTATCTTGTCCCATCGATAGTCTCCACTCCCACACACGTCGTGCCGTCGTCGGCAAACAGCGGGCATTTAAACGAGCCGGCGCCGCCGAACCCAAACTCGACTCCCTGCCTCCGCAGCTCCTCGCCGATGGCGTTGATGGCCTTGGCGGCTGCGAGCCAGCCTCCGTCACTGCTCCAGATGGCTTTCCATCCGTTGATCTGGTCACGCGGCAGCAACGGCGCCTTGGACAGGATAGCATCCTCGCTATCGAGCCACTCGTGCGTCTCTTCCAGCCCGGCGCTGGCGTCGAGAAGTGCCTGGTACTCACGGCGGAGAGAGGTGATGCCCTCCTCGGTGCTCTCGCAGTCAAGTCGACCGGTGTTGTGGAAGAACGGCCTGAAGAGCTCGTCGTTCCTCCACATGTCCCTCGCCTCCAGGCTGAGCTGCAAATCCACGTCGTTCCGGAGGCGGATGCCCATGATCTTGTTCAGGTCATTGCCAGCAGATTGCGCCGAGGGAATCGGGTAGGTGTCTAGAACGGTGATGTTCGAGGGTGTGTATCCGGTCCGCAGGAGATGCAGTGCCGTCGACGAGCCGATAGTGCCGCCGCCGCCCACGACGATGACCTTCGTGTCCTTACGAGACGTGGCCATAATGATCTCGTTGCTCTTACTTTCCTGGGCGACTCGATCAAGCCGATGTCCAGCCTGTGACTGTGACAAGGTACTAGTAGGTAGGGAGTTCGCGGGGCAGAGAAGGACGAAGCATCCTCTGGCGCTCTGGTGACCTTTTCCTATGGTGATGCTATCCGATTCCTTGACTAATACCTACCCAAACTTAATTAGTATATTTCAGCCAGAGTCAGCCGGCATACCGACATCGCTGGATATCAGCAAGAAGGAATGAGACCACGTCGTCTCGAGTTGCCAATCTAGCGGGTATCTCCGCTTATACCCGTATCTATCCCCATCTCGACCCACCGTTGGCCTGCAAATGCCCCACTTGATTTCCTCCGATCCGCTCCGCCCGCCGCATCGAATTTCCGTAAGAGGCAACTCTGCAGCAGGCACGCCCGAGTCGGCTTGCCGACCGATACCAACAAGCCGGTAAGCCGCCTATCTCGGGCTATGAACCCAATGATGACCCGGATCTGGCCTGCCAAAGTGATAATCTGGGGTTCATGACCCCGCAAATCCCTCCACGCGGGAGACGATTGCCGCTGATAAGCTTGGCTGCGGGTAGCCCGGTACCCACTCTAAGGACGAAGTTGACGAGCTCGCCGGAGGTAAATGGCCATCGAACGCAACTAGCCTGGAGGTGACTCACATATATGATGGAGAGCATGTCATTCGATTCCGACATCCCCCTCCCGTCTCATCTCCCCATTTCCAGTCATCCTCTCGTGATTCCCACGTCGAACCTGTACCGAGATGTCCCGGTTAGGCGCTGCTCCTCCCAAGACCGATGCGGGCAGGAATGATGCTGCCCCTGCCGGCCAAGGGAATGTACCATACGATGCCGGGGCGGGCGAGGTCATCAACATGGATGAGTACCGCAGGACCGTACCATGGTGGAAGCGTGCCTACAAGCACAGTCTGACGCAGATGATGCTGCTCAGCGTGCAAGCCTTCTGCGGCCCGGCCATGTGGGATGCCATTGCAGGTCCGTGGCACCCTATCAGGATGTCCACCCTGCGCACAGCAGTCTCTTACGGTTATTAGGTCTCGGCGGTGGTGGTCTTGCTACGCCACAAACGTCCAACATCTCGTACGCCACACCAACCCCTTGCCAGCGAAGATACCTCATATCTAGTCGACCCGGTGGCTGACTCCATAACCATGTTGTCTGATGCAGGAACGCAATCAATTACGCAGCCCTTGCCCTTGGTTCGTTCCATGTCCTTCCCTTTTCTCATAACCGTCTCGTCTGACCGTGGACATATGGAAAGTCTGCCTGATTGGCGGTCCCCTCGTCAACAAGATCGGCATCAAGTGGGCGCTGGTTATCGGTGCGGTAACCTTCCCCATTCAAGGCTCGGCGTACTACTGCAACAGCGCCTTTGGCAACCAGTGGGTGAGTTAAATCTCCACAGACCAGTCTATCGAGCATTGAAGCCTAGAGCCTAACTGTCTCTAACACGATCTAGTACCTGATCTTTGCTGGCTTCGTCTCCGGAGTTGGAACTGGCTGCTGGTATGTTGCCGAAGCCGGCGCCATCATGTCGCTCGCCCCTAGCGGAGCCCGAGGAAAGTATCTTGCCCTTTGGATCGTTTCGAGAAACCTTGGGCAGCTCGTTGGTGGTGCTATTAAGTATGTCAACACAGATCTCCCTTCGCTATGTCATTGCGAAATGGTGCTGATGACCAATTCCCCATGTCCGCAGCCTGGCCAAAAACCACGAGAAGGGCGTCGATGGGGGCGTCACCCCAGACACTTACATTGTCTTTATCGTCATCCAGTGCTTGGCGTGAGTGATACAATACCCATACTAAATCCGCATACACTACTGACATCTACTGAGTCTACCCTTTGCCTTCCTGCTCTCTCCTCTCGAGAAGGTTGTCCGCTCGGATGGTACCCGCATCCTGGTCTCGGAGAAGCTCAGGTCACGCGACGAGTTCAAGCTGATCAAGTCGACTCTGACTTCTCGCCTCATCCTCCTGTCGGCCTTCTGGGCGTTGTGGTCGTTCTTCTACAGGTATGTCTTATCCCCCTTGCCCAGAAGATCGGCACTGACCTTGGATGACAGCGGCACCTGGTCTACTTACCTCGCCACGTACTTCTCGACCCGTGCGCGCGCTCTCTCTTCCCTCATCTCGCCCTTCTTTTGCATGTGAGTGGCCAACTCCCTTGCCAGGAGCTGATGTGTGCTTCGGAAATTACTTTTACTTACGCGGGAACTCGGACTTCAGTATCGGATGTTTCGGTCTCGGCTTCATCCTCGACCTCAAAGGCGTCAGTCAGCGCCGCCGAGCTCAGTTGGGCCTATGGACCGTTGTCATCCTGAACGCCGGCGTCTACGTCTGGTCCATCATCATGCAAGTCGACTTCAACCGTCGCAACCCCGGCCACATTGACTGGGACGAGCCACTCTACGCCAAGTCCTTCCTGCCCTACTTCTTCGTCCAGACGACGGGCCCGCTGTCGCAGTCGTACATGTACTGGCTATTGTCATCCTTTGCGACTGATGCCCAAGGTGAGTAACCCCAAACGCCGCAGACAAGACCTCAGTGGGAGTAGAAGTTAACATGCACCAAGCCAACGTCCGGAATGGGGCCGCCTTCCGCTGTCTCGAAGCGGTGGGACAGGCCATCTCATACGGCATGAACACCCAGATTGAAGCCAGCCCTCTGATAGGATTGTAAGTCCTCAAGCTTTCTCTATCCGCACCTGATTTTGCTGACCATACTAAGCATCGTCTCCTTCGCCCTGATGGGCGTTGCACTTGGTCCGATGCTTTTACTTGTGCGCTCGACTCCTGATAGGATCCCCGCGGATGTTGTTGTCGAGGAGCAAGAGAAGGCTCTGCAGGGCAAGCTGGAAGGGATCAGGGCTGAGCAACTTGAAGCGGCGGTCTAAGACGCAGCTACTCGGCGCGTTCGGTGGAGGGAAGGGGATATGGTATACCCTACCGGCGAATGAAACACAAGGTCGTGTCCGGACAGTCGGAAGTTTGGGTAACTACATTTAAATTACATAAGTAAAGCTGAGACGCGCAATAAACTCTCCGACTGGACGCTGGTCTTGATTAAGAGTTGATTTCATGGGAGGTCAGTCGTGATGTTTCTGCCTTGCTGGTGAGGTCCGATGACACACGTCAACAACAAGATAACAACATAATAGAAACGGGAGCCAGAGTATGGTTCTAAAGTACGTAGATGGGACTCTTTGCCACTATGTACTGCGTAGTGCCACCATGGCTGACGTGGCGCGTCTCCGTCACAGTCAGCAGCAGTGCTAGGGTCAGTGATGTTCGTGTAACGGCCTCCGGACACTAAGCTGAGACAGGGAAACACCGCGCAATCACTCGGGTATTCGTATGGGGTTAAATTGCATGAGACCACGTTCTACCCAACGTTCGAGTTTCCTTTTCCATTCCTGCAGTCGTCCGGATTATGGGAAGGTCTGGTCGGCTTGATTGATAAAATCTTCGGTCACTCGTATCATCTGATATATGCCGATAACGTTAACGTTATACTTGGTTGGTCCCAGTTTTTTCTTGTCGTAATAGCTGCGTACGGATCCGTAATGATTTCAGGTTCAGCGTCCATGGCCCGCCCTTACACCAGGCCAGTCATTGGCGAGTGTCAGGCTGAACGGGGTCTTCCGAAGGGCCGGATTCTACACATGTAGAAGTTCAAACGGTGAAGCACAGAAAGGACGTGAAATCCGGGAATGGCTTGGCTTCAAGGTTCCTGCTCCACAGAGCCCTGGCTAAGTCAACTTCCTGTGCAGTGTTTAACGTTACACGAAGTGACCTGCCCAATCTGGCTCCACATCCGGGCCGCGCACTGACCACCCGCGTTCAAAATCGCAGTTTGGTCAACGGCTGACGATGGCACGACGTCAATCGCCAAAACTGCACTAAGAGGCCTTAGTTACAGATTTCTGGCACTAAGGCGTAGTCACGATTATAATCTACAAGTGCAATTGAAACAGTTCGATGGAAACGAGTGTTGACATATGATGAGCGCACCCCTTGCCATAACCGGGTATGCCGGGCTTGGCTCTGCTGTACCAGATTAACTTTTCGAAACCGTGAACTTTGCAGTTGTTCTCTCGTAAAGCGCCACCGCAGCTCCAGCTTCGGTGAGGCAAGCGGCGATAGCTTGTCCACCTGAGTCCACCTTCTAGCGAGACCGAACGAGATCAACTGTCATGCACCCCAGGCGGCGTCGCTATGACTCCACCGGCTCCACGAGTTCAACATGTTCAGTCCCGTTGAGGTGTTTTGTAATGTGTCATTCCTCTGATCGCGGACGATCGCGGCGAAATCTGCCGTGCCTCGTTCCTGAGGCAGAATGAGACGAACCGGTTCCCTTTTATTTATTCTCGCCCGAGCCACCCGTTCCCCAGATTTCTCCAATTCCCGATTTTCATTCTCGACAGCCTCAACTCACGTTCAGCCCGTAAAAGCTTGGCTTGTTAGCGCCTGGCGCGGCATCAAACGCTGACCTCCGCCGGAGTTGGGTTTTTCACTCCGCGAACCTCTAAACCTCAACTTCAACAACAGAGGTTCCACTGCCCGTCTCGATGGCGTCAAACGCCCCAGTTGCTGGAGTCGCTCCAGATCCTATCTCAGAAAAGAAGCAAGACGATGCGCAACACAACCTCGAAGCCGGAAGCACACGCATCGAACTATGCCCCGTCGGCTAACCCCCAGATGACGAGGAGAAAGATGGCTCCGTAGAGATCAACTACCATACCTTCACGTGGTGGTATGTTTACCCAGCAATGTCGTCGCACCACATTTGACCTTCAAGCTGACTCTCATTCACAGGCAAGCCGGAGTCGTCATGATCGCCGAGACGGTGTCGCCATGATCGCCGAGACGGTGTCGCTGGGTATTTTGCCGCCCCCTGCCGTCGTGGCGAGCCTTGGACTGGCTCTCGGAATCGTCGTCATGGTCGTCATGGGCGTCCTGTCGACGTACGCAGGGCTCTTCGTCATGGGCGAGTTCCGAAAACAGTACCTATGGGTCCAGAGCTTCGGCGACGCCGGCGAGGTCATGGGCCGGTCCATCGGCATGGGCAAGGTGTTCCAGGAGGTCTTTGGCTGGGCACAGACCATCTTCCAGATCTTCGTCATGGGCAGCCATCTGCTGACGTGGACCATTTGCCTCAACACCCTGACCAACACCGCGGCGTGCACGATTGTTTGGGGCGTCGTCGGCCTGGCCATCTTCTGGGCGCTGAACACGCCTCGGACACTGAAAGCGGCGGGGTGGTACTCGTTTGTCTCCTTCGCTTCCATCTTCAGCGACGTCATGGTCACCATGATCGACGTCGCTATTGAGAAGCCCATCGGCACCACCAGCTTCGAGGTGTCCCGCACGATCGGCTTCACGTCGGCCTTCCTGGCCGTCACCAACATCGCCGTCGCCTTCAGCGGCCACTCGCGCTTTTTCGCCGTCATGTCCGAGCTCAAGCAGCCCAACGACTGGACCAAGGCATTGATGCTGCTGCAGGTCTCCGACACCGTTCTCTACATCATCGTCTCAGTCGTCATCTACATCTACGTCGGCCCGGGCGTCCCCTCGCCCGCTCTCGGCCGCCGGCTCCACCGTCGTCAGGAAGGTCATCTGGGGCATCGCCATCCCGACCATTGTCATCGCGGGCGTCATCTACGGCCACGTCGCGGCCAAGTACATCTTCGTGCGCGTCTTCGCCGGCACCAAGCACGTGGCCAAGCGCACGACGCTCGGCTGGGTCGGCTGGCTCGGCATCACAGCGGCCATCTGGGTTATTGCCTGGGTCATCGCCCAGTCCATCCCCGTCCTCAGCAACCTGCTCGGCCTGGTGTGCGCTCTGTTTGACAGCTGGTTCTCGTACGGCATCCCCGGGTCACTATGGCTGTGGATGTACTACGGCGAGTGGTTCACGAGCCCCAAGAGGATCGCCCAGTTCTCGCTCAACGCCCTGTTGATGCTGGTGGGCCTGATCCTGTGTGCTCTGGGTTTGTGGAGCTCAGGAGAGGCGATTGCGAGAGATTCTGGGACGGATCCCTGGAGTTGCAAGAGCAATGCCGCCTAGTTAGATACCCCTGCTGATGTTTCAATGAGAATCTACATGTTCTGCTTTTTGTGCTTCACTTTCATGAAGTCCAAGTCAGCCTGATTGAATCGAGTGGCTCGCCGGCTGCTACGCCAAACCGACGTCACAGTCATCGGAATGCAATCATTTATGAACCAAGTCCTTGCGACATGAGCTTCATGAGCGCATAATCCTGCAGCTGTCCAGCATCCAAGATATACTCTGGGCGCAGCTGGTTTGCCGTCGCTGGAGGGACGTGATCCAAGATTCCCAGCGCTTCAAGAAGCCTGCTGGGAGTCACGATTGGGAGAAACCGCCGGGGGCTTTCGCCGACCGACCTCCATGAGCATGGGGATTTTGACTTGACTAAGCGTGTCCACGACAAGCCCGGGTCCTGGACGACTATGCTTGCTACACAGCCTCCCTGCCAGTGGATCGAGATTGAGTGCTACGGCGACTACTCTGGGGACGAGACAATGTAAGCCTTTGTATATGACATTTGCTAATACTAGCTGATCTCGGAAACATAGGTACTATGTCATTCAGTCTACGACAGGCTGTCTCCGTGTGGGCGACATCATGGCTGTACTAGCCGAGTGCCAGAATCGGCAGGAATGGGGTGTTGATCGTTGGGCTGGTGTGGTGCATTACACTGGCCGGCTGTTTCCCACCACAGAAATAGATTATGTCGAGGAGGAATACTACCTGCCAATCCTGCAGGCAATGGCAGATGACGTTTCGATCAAGGTTGTGGTCGGTCAGGCTTGGGGTTCGGGCGACTTTCCTGCTTTCTCACTCCGGCGTGTTCACTCGCCCGCGAACCATGATGCACACGTTCCTGCCAGCTATATGAACATCTTATATGAGCTGGTAGTACACGGCATGGTATGGGGTGGGTATGAATACAGGTGGGATGTGAGAGGCCATGGTCCTCTTAGACCAAGGCATCGTGTCTGCAAAACAGGGGAGTATAAAGCAAATTTAGTGGCTGTGAGGAGCTATGAAGGGGAGTACTTGAGGAAATGCAGCCATATCTTTCGTCTGCTGCCGAACTTGGAAAGGGGCGGTTAGAAGAGTATGGCTACCTCAATCTTGGATCATGGTAGCGCTGCATGAATGCTTATGTTGTACTGGTAGGCCAGCTAGCTGAAGTCAGAGTAAATTTGAAAAGATTTGAAGATGGGGGTCTGGATTGTTGTGCGTCCCCGCATAGGGAGGTCAAGACGGTGCCGGTGGAAGGGGGCTTGGGAGACAATCAAGAAGTTGTTGAGGTGAGGGAGTGCATTTGTGGAGTTTGCCAACCAGAGGGCCGATTGGCAATAGCAGGGTAGAAGGTTGCAGAAGCGGGATGAGCATAGCAATGGTTCACTGGTTCTAGAACACATTGACAACGATCGTTCTTAAGTTGAGTGTGGTTGACGGCCACCTGTGTGTAATTAGAATGAGGTTGCACCGTCGTTGGTCGAGCTTGCCACTTGGCTGTCCATGTCGCCTGTAGTCTTTGGATGTTCCGTCATCTGCTAAGCGTTGGGTTCCCATCGGATGATGTATTTCCACGCCCGCGATCGCGAGCACTATTCAGTGACCTGGTACCAAGACGCAGAAGGAGCTCAGAAGCAACAACACACGCAGTCAGCAACGTTGTCTCCTTGCCGTCTTCCCTGCTCCACTTCTCAGAGGTGACAAGCGATCAGCGTTAAGGACTAGCGTGATGTCCGTCGCTTCCAGTGGCCCACCAGTTGGGCTTCATTGTACAGTGGATTGCCCCAGGAGCCGGCAGAGCAGTCGTCGTGAACGGGTGAGTCAGATCGGAGCAGCACATTGCGAAGCGGATAACCGAGCGTAAACAATGGGGTAGGCAGAAAACAAGAGAACACGGATTTTGCGAAGCGACAATTCGACGACGAATACCGCACAACCACCATTTTTCGGCCCCTCTAAGAGCGCCGACAACTGTCAGCATATGCGAGGGAATAATGAGGAAGGGAGTACTGATGAAGGATTCAGAATAGGGCTCAGTCTGACTGGGTGAATCAGCTTTTGATATCTTCACCCATGAGGCTGTCGAGACATCTACTTTAAGCCCGCGTACAGTCAGCAATTGGTGTGTCAAGGGGTTGGATCCTTTCTCGGACATCAATTTCTCCAGTTACCCCGCGTCGATACGACCTCAGCTTGGGTAGATGCCTGATGCCTAATGATAATGATGCCCCATAGAGAGAAATCCACTGTCGTGCCTAACGGATGGCGCCATCATTGGCTCGATCGGAAAGTTTGTTGATCACATTCCTGCTGTACAATCCGAAACATCGGGCGCTTTCTTTGAATTTCACTCCACACAAGGGTTTTCTCTCCTCACCTCCTATCTACCCTTACTTTCCTAATAATTACTTGTTGGTCTTTTCCTCCCGCAGCGGCGCAGACAGCTAGCTCCAACGGCATACGGCATACGTCCATATAATGGCACCTCTCGTCTGGCTGATTACGGGCTGCTCCTCTGGGTTTGGTGCCCAGTTTGTCCACTCGGCCCTTGCCCGAGGAGACAAAGTCATCGCGACAGGGCGCAACGCTGCCACAAAGCTAAAACACCTCGAGGGAACTGGCGCTTCTATCGTCGACTTGGACGTAAGCTTGCCTGAGGACGACGTCAGGGAGATCGTTGATAGGGCGGCGAAGATCCACGGCCGGATTGATGTGCTGATAAACAACGCGGGGTACGGTGTGTTCGGGGCTATAGAGGAGACAAGGCGAGTTACTCCCCATACTCTATAGAGAGAAAGGAGAGAGCTGACTATTGATGCCTACACAGTAATGAGGACTACAAAAAGCTGTTCAATGTCAATGTCTTCGGAGCGCTCTCTGTCACCCGTGCTGTGTTGCCGTACATGCGGGCGCAGCAGTCCGGAACCATCGCCTTCGTCGGGTCCATGTATGCTTGGTGGACGCCCGCTATGGTATCAGTGTATGGCGCCGCAAAGGGAGCACTCAGAGGTAAGCAGCCTGTCCTCGCTGGCCTTACTTCTTGTCGGTCCGAGAGGCTCACAGCTGTTAGCCATTGTCGACAGTCTCGCTCCCGAGCTTGCCCCATTCAACATCCGCACCATCGACTTCGAACCGGGCTTCTTCCAGACCCCGCTCACCAACGTTGCAAAGATCGCCCAGTATGCTTCTACCAAGCAGCCGCTGGAAGCGTATGCAGCGCATCGCGCAGCGATAGTGGCTGTTTCGCAGGCAACCGACGGCGATGAGCGCGGCGACGTCAAAAAGGGCGTCGAGCTAATGGTGGATGTTATTCGCGGTGAGGGGTGTGCTAGTGGAAGGAAGATTCCTCCAAGGTTGCCAATTGGGTATGATGCGGTGAAAGTAATTGAGGGCGCCTGTCGCAATATTCTCAAGGTCATCGATGTGTGGAGGAGCGATATAGTCGGGACGACGGACCGGGATGACTTTAAGGGCGGGGAGCTCATCGAGTCGATTGTGACAGTACCGGAAGTGGAACTGTAGATCGTCATCAGCCTGGCTGACAGCCGTTGTATTATCGAGCTCTTCCAGTATGAAGACATTACTGAGGTCAAGAATTGCCGAAACCTAACCATCAGCTGGGTAGCCCGCAATGGAACCTCGACAGCGAGGGTTCTTTTGCAGACCCTGGTTCGAGGGCGCCGGGTCGTGCAGGACTCAGCAGGAGTTCGTGCTCGCAAGGGGCGTGCTAATGATTTTGGCGAGAAGGGTATTCTTTGGCGCGAGGTTGTTGCTACCACGCAGACTCCGTGGGGTCGGATCGCTTACCAGTGCGAGTTGAATGCTTCATCAGCTTGTTGCCGCGTCTGTCATTCCTGCTTATGGCATGCCAGCGTCAAGTGCGTTGTTGTAACAGACTACGGAGGGCAGGGGACTTCCTGCCCATCCGCAAGGCACATAGCTGGACTTACCCAGTTGGCACTACTCGATGGATTTCTAGTAGCTGTCCGGGTTGTTATAACATTCGAAAGCCGTGACGCACGGTGATACACACTTGCGTTGACATGCTTGGCCGAGGATGTGAAAGGGGATGAGCCTGAACATCACCCGGACTACCACATCTTCTTGATCGAGACAGTGACGCTGAAGGCAGTGAGGCATATTATGCAACGAGTCAGAGGCCTCAGCCTTCGATATCTTGCCCAAAGCTAGTCACAACTTTCCCATAATTTACTTCCTCAGTGAGACCAACGTTCTGGATCGGTCCTGGCATCGAGGTTAACTCCGTTATCTCCGCGCTCGGAAACTCCACTTTTTACCGGAAAAGGGAAGTACTCTCTGGTTCGTCACTTGGTGTTTGTGATGGAACTTGTGATGGGCACTGATGCCAGACTGTTCCAACCTCATTCTGCTTGGTCAGCAACGACTTGAGTACTAGCATAAGCAGTGAGGCTGGAAGAGCGGGACTCAGGCGGCGTGGGTCACGCCAGCCCTCAACGAACTATTCACAGCGCGGCATCACATTCTCCTTTTTGGGAAATCACTCTCCCATTGGCCCTAAAGACGTGTGACAAATATGCGGTTCACCGAAACCATCACCACCGAAGAGATGATACGGGCAACGGGACGGTGAGGGAGGAGAGCCGGTGGATGCGGATCCAAAACGTACCCAACTTCGTTTCAATGGCGCAGGTGTAAGAATGAGTCGGAACGACCAGTACGTGTTGTGCTAGAAAGACTGGCCTTCCGAGGACTGAAAGACATATAAAGGTGGGCAGCATCGCTCCCGAGTCACGACAGGCTCCCATACCACATCATCCAGCCTAGTTCAGCAGACACACGGACAGCAAACCCGCCACTCTTCAGAGGCACTTGAGTCACCTCATCTCTTCCTGCAGCCAGACATCATGTCGTCCGACAACGCACTTCCCGCTCAAAAGCGTAACCTACCTCTCCTAGCCACGCGCGACAACATCGAGGGCCGCACATACATCGTGACGGGCGCTAACACTGGCCTGGGCTTCGAGGCAGCCAAGCACCTCGCCTCTCTCGGCGCCGCCAAGGTCATCCTGGCCGTCCGCAACACCATCACGGGTCAGGCCGCCAAGCAAGAGATTGATACGGCTGCGGGGACGACCGATAAGGACGTTGTCGAAGTGTGGCCGCTCGACCTGTGCAGCTACGACAGCGTCAAAGCATTTGCCAAGCGGGCCAAGACTGAGCTGGAAAGAATTGATGGGCTCATTGAGAATGCGGGCCTTGCGCAGGCGCGTCGCGAGATGGCCGAGGGACATACCGTGCAGGTTACCGTCAATGTTCTGAGTACCTTCTTGTTGGCGGTGTTGCTGCTGCCGGTCATGAGCAGGAAGGGGAAGAAGTTTGGAACCCAGTCGCGCTTAACTATCGTAACGAGTAGCATGGGGTTCACTGTGAAGGATCAGTGGGAGAAGATCAACAGGGACCCGTTGACAGGCATGGATGATGAAGCGTTGCATTTTATGCAGACGTGAGTGGCCCCTTTTCTCATTCCAAACTCTTTTCTACCGGCTAATGGAACACGATGCCTAGGTACTCGCTTACCAAGCTGGTCGAGAACCTGGCCGTCCACCACCTCGCCCGTGAGCTATGGCCAGTCGAGAAGACAGGTGTTATTATCAACACCGTCTGCCCCGGCCTCTGTGTGACCAAGCTCGGCCGGGACTCACCGCCCGATGTCATGGCCAACCTTCGCCACCTCCACGCCCTGTTTGGCCGCTCGGCCGAGGACGGCAGCCGTACGCTGTTGCATGGAGTTGTAGGAGGCATCGAGACTCATGGGAAGTACCTTGACTCTTGTGAAATTGCTGAGTTAGTGCTCTTGGTCATTCCTGATTTAGTCTGTGGACCGGGCTGACTTGAGCGTCAACAGGGATACCGTCATGCCTGACTGGGCGAAGGACCCAAATATGCAGAAGCAGGCTTGGGATGTTATCACGAAGGAGTTGGACGCTGTTGAGATCGGCTGTGTGGCCAAGATGCTGGAGTGCGCTGCTTAGGTCTCTCACACCACCAAGACATGTCTGGTAATTCGACCGCAATCTGCGCCTTAGATCGATCCTATCAGCTAGTCACCACTAGAATGTAAACTCAATGCTCTAAACCTCTCCCACAAATTCATCCCAGCCCTCCTGTGCAACGCGTCAACCCATGGCCACTCTCTCAACACGTTCACCACATCCTCCCAGGTTTTCAATCCCAAAGCGGCCATGCATTCTGTCACCTTCGGAACAGCCCACTCTTCGATGTCACGCTCGTGAAATACTTGAGCACCAACGCCAATAAAAGTCAACCACAGCGCCAATTCCCATTCCCAGCTGTTCCCGATAGTAGTACTAGTCAGCCTCCCCAGAGACCGAGCTCCATCACGAACCCAGCCAATAGGCCCGCTGTTCATCTTCCCGCACCCGCCTCCTCTAAGAGTGCTGACGACGAATGCCGTGAGGCCAAGACATAGCGCTTCCTCCTCCGTCCTGCTGCCGTCGCGGTGGCTGGTGGGGAGGGCTGCGGCCAATCGTTGTGCTGCGATCCCTCCGTCACGTACTCGGAGCAGCGGCAAGAGCGCCTGTAGCCGGTAACCTAGCAGGATAAATGTGTCATGGACGTGAAGGCTGTTGAGCTTTTGGTCGGTTGGCTGAGAGGCGGTGTTCAGCAAGCGGGAGATATGGGTTGCTTGTCGGAGCAAGGCGGCAAGAACAGGGTGTACCAGGAGAGAAGACGGTAGTGGGCTTGCAGAGGGTGTCGTGAAGTTTTCGGAGAGTGACGAGATAATGCGGTTGCCTGCGGTGACCTGCTCGACGTCCCGTACGGTGAAGCGGGTGGGCGTGTTGAGGTAGAGGGAGCATTCGAGGTCGGCTCTGGGTGGTTCATGTTAGGAATATGGACTCTCCTTGGATTTAAGAGCAAGTGTTACCTGAACATTCCCATCGTCAGCAACGGCGAGGTCCTTGCGAGCTCGGCGATACCACCTCGCATCTCAACGATGCGTTGCAGTCCGTCGAGGTGCACAAGACTACGGCAATAGTTACCGTCGTACCGCTCATACATGCCCAGTGTCAGAATGACGGCAATATTCTCCTTGGCGGCTGCGTTTGCTCCGGAGAGCCGCGCATTGATCATTCGGAGAGCCCAGCACATATGTTGGGCTTGCGCGGTAGCGTGTGTGTTGTCGGCAGGAGACTTCAACCCGGCGATAAATAGAGCCATTGCTCCGTGGAAGTCTGTTATCGTGTCAGCGCTTTAACTGAGGAACGAAGCGGCGAGGAGTTACAAGCTTCATCGAGAAACATGGGCTGTACCCACAAGGAGCCGAGTTCCTCCCGGTAGTCGAGGGCGGCATTTAGCTCAGGGAAAGAACGTAGCCCACCGATAAAGAGGATAGCTGTCAAAGTCTTCTGTCAGCGATGATAAAGACGGTCCTGAAGAGGATGCTCACCCCTCTGGATCAGCGCAAGCCCCTCGGACCGGGACTTTTGCACTTTCTTCCAGTGTGTGGGCAAGAAGGAAAGCGGTACAAGTGTAAGGATCGGTGGTCTCGCACTGTCTTCTCCTTGGACAGACCCTGGACCCGACCCTGTTCCTCGTTTCCTGGAGGGCCGGTTCAGCTTCTTGCCGGCATTGCGGCCCTTGGCTACATGGCTCCGAATCTGCCTCCTGACGACCACGTCGTCGGTGCGGTTGCTGTCTACGAAGTGGAATCTCATTCTGCTGAGCACAATTCAGAGAATCAATCTTTGACAGCCATGCTGACTCAAATCCAAACGACTTCCAGAAGAATGCGAAGAATGCTAAGCAACTAAGTCCGGGACCCACTGTTAACTCCGATTCCAAATCTGCAGCTAAGCCGGCTGTCGGGTAGCTCGGTTTAGCCCCGGGATCTCTTCCACGGCAGCGAGTAAGACAAAGGTGGTACCTATTTTCTCTCGTTATACCAGTGAAGCCAGGACAGGTACGTTTCCCATGTCGTTGTAGGAACTCTAACCGCAGTCCGAGGTCAGTCAAAGACTGGCGGACCGGATTTCGTCAACATCGCCAGTAACTGTCTTTGGAGTTTGGACAGCGGTCAACCTCACACCACCGCAGATGTGGCATCGTTTCTTTTACTCGAGTTCGTCATCGGTAAGTGTCTTGACGAGTTAGGCTGCATGCCTCAATGTCTCGGTGGAAGCCCCGAAACTTACCAACGGACTGTCTGCGGGTTTAGCACAAATATTATCGTGCCATCTCCCAGCGTTGGGACACGTCTTGGGCTATGAGCGCTGTTTGTTGACGCCGACATCCTGGGTTGGTGAAATGACGTGGAGTGTGAGGGTTGAGATATGCAGTGTCCCGCATAAGGAAGAGAAGAATCAGAAGATGGTTGCGTAAGGCTCGCTTTCCCAAGCCCCCACGGCTATAGGCTACACGGCAGCCCCGCGTGCCTTCCTGCTTACTCTCATGATTGGACGTCAAACGCAGATTGGCGCCTTCTAAGCTCTGAGGCCACACTGCAGCTGCAGGTAGCCAAAGCAGATTGGTACAAACAGGACTGTACGGATCCGTACAAAGATGGACACCAATCGTCTTCCCAGCACGACATTCCCATATATATCACCCCTTCAAACTATAAAGCCACCTGTCGTCCCACCATGTTATCATCCCCATTTTATCGCAGCGAGTAGTGCTAAGGCTGACTCCATCCCGCAACAGGCCTAACTCCTCTAGCTCACCTTAGCGGATAGTACTCAGGACTGAGCAGTCAACAGCATGGCCGAGATCTCGGAATACAAAGCCTCGTCTGGACCTAGTGATGCCAACGCGACACCAAATATGCAACCCAAGGATCCCGTCAAGGAATATCTGCTGGAACATCTCCCGATCTACCGCGAGCTTTGTGAGCTCCGGAGACAGGCAAGCACTAACGAGCTCTTCTATGCTCCGGCTGCCCCTCCAGCATCCCCTCGCTGTCTGACAACAAATCACCAGGGCTGGCAAACCGAAGCAGGAGATACCCACTTCCAAAAGCAACACCAACGCGCCGACAATGCCGACGCCAAAGGGAAGAAGGTCTTCTTCAGCATAATGCGCGACATTGGCCTTGAGCTGGACAAAGCGACGTCGATTCTCACCATCCAAGGTGGTGGCAACTCCCGCCCCGCCATCCTCGATCTTTGCATGGGTCCTGGAGGTTTCTCCTCGGCCGCCCTCTATCGCAACCCGTTCGCGCTCGTCCGCGCTATCACGCTCCTAGCTGGTGAGATGGGCACTCCTGCATCCAGCATCTCGGCTTCGCACCCTGAAGCTGCGTCCTTCTCCTTTGACCGGCCGTTCCTGGAGCAGACGTTCGACCTTGTATTTTGTGACGGCCAGGTCCTTCGCACGCATGAGAGGCTCGAGGGTGAGTCAGTTTTTCCGTTTAGCGGTTCTCGTGTCCGACGAACAACACTCCCTAAGTTGACTGACATCTATACTCACTCCCCTGGTGCAGACCGGAAAAAAAAGCGAAGCCTCCCGCCTCCTGACAGCCCAGCTCGTCCTCGCCCTCCAGCGTATCCGCTCGGGCGGCACAATGGTTATCCTGCTGCACAAAGCCGACGCCTGGCGGTCCGTGTTCCTAATGTACACATTCGCCACTTTCAGCGATAGTGTGGAGCTGTTCAAGCCGCGGAGAGCACATGGGTCGCCCTCGTTGTTTTACCTGATTGCCAAGGGCGTGAGGCCGGAGCGCGAGGCCACGGTGAAGGCGGTGCGGCGATGGAAGGAGAAATGGACCATAGCGACTTTTGGGGTGGGCGGTGCTGGTGAGGATGGGTTGGGCGATGAGGAATTAGAGGTAGTGCAGAGTGGAGGAGAGGACTCAGAGGAGAAGGTCAAGGCTGTGTTGGAAGAGTTCGGGTCGAGGTTACAAAGATCGTACAACCTGTTTTTGCGGTACAAGCGGAGGCGTTGAAGAGAGCGCCTTGGATGAGAATATAGTCTAATCATCTACCTCCTGACAACTGCAGCGTCGGTGCGCTTGCTGTCTACGAATTAGGACTTCATATCTTGCAGATCACATCTCGAGAATGCAGTCTTCGACAGCCTATGTCTATTGCAGTATTTGTCCTCACTCCTTGTGCTACAAGGCTTGTGGCGACTTTGTTGCCAAGAGTGCCGCACCTCCAGCAGTCCTAAGTCTGGGGAATTGCTTCATCGCGTCTACTTGCAAGTTGCGCCAGGGGGTGCTCCGCCTAATAAATGGAGGTGGCACTCTTGACGGGATCTGCATTGAACCCCACTCAGTAGATAACTCAAGCGAAGCTTTGCTTCTTCGTAGATAGTTAATAGAAGTTGGCTTGAAAACTGGAACTGGTGACGATGATCAACATGACGGATCAATGATTGAATGTGACTGGGCATCAGGGCCAAGGACCAAGAACCAATTGATGAATTGAGAACTGCCGAGCAAACATGGCCGAGACGGCTTCTATGACGTACCCTGCACTGACAACGACCGGATGACGTTACCAACTCCAGGCTCTTGATAGATATGAACTCAACGCTCGAGTTTCGACCCAACGTCGTCGTGAATCTTTGCCTGTGATGCGAGTGTCACCTGATAATATTTCATCCAATATGACTCTGGGCATCAACCTGGTTTCGCCAGTGAGCGACAAGCTCGACTGGGAATGTCAAAAACTCAAAGACAAATTCCCTCGAACCCGAGACGACGTCCCGAAGGTCCCGAAGCCACAAGAATGCCTATTGCTCATCGACGGCGACGTCGTCAAGAGCAGTCAGAAGCCAACTGATGTACGGTCACCCATCGTCACCCAGGACCATCCTGATGAACACCTCATTATCGGCCGGTTCGAGATGGCCTCCGAGCAACAGGCCATACAGGCGTTGGAAGCTGCAGAGCGTGCGTACATGTACGGGCGGGGAGTCTGGGCCAAGATGTCAATGGATGAGCGATGCAAGCGCATGGAAAGCTTTGCCGACGACTTGGAGAATAAGACAGACGAGATTGCCGAACTACTGATGTGGGAGATTGGCAAAACTGCGAAAGACGCCCGCTCCGAGGTCACGCGAACGGTGGCGTACATTCGCACGGCGATCAAAGAGGCCAAGGCACTCGTCGAGTCTGAGTCGCGGTGGCAGGAGCAAAAGGGCGTCATCTGCCAGATCCGCCATTTGCCCGTCGGCGTCGTCCTAGCCTCGTCCCCATTCAACTACCCCCTCAACGAGGCGTACACGACCTTTATCCCGGCATTGCTGATGGGGAACTCGGTGATTGTACGGGCTCCGCGGAATGGCGCGACGCCGCACTTCCCTACCCTCGAACTCTTCGCGAAGCATTTTCCCCGTGGCACCATTCAGCTCCTCACGGGTTCAGGACGCGAGATCATGGGTGCTCTTGTCGGCACTGGCCGCATCGACGCAGTCGCCTTCATCGGGACTGCTTCCAGCGCGAAGGGCCTCCTCAAGGGCGCGCCAAACCCGCAGCGGCTGCGCGTCATGTACGAGGGCGAAGCCAAGGACGCCGCCATCCTCCTCCCCGACGCCGATATTTCCGTCGCCGTGGACAGTTGCGTGTCGGGCATGACGTCGTTCAACGGGCAGCGCTGCACCGCCATCAAGATGATCTGGGTCCACCACTCTCAGGCCGAACCGTTCCTCTCTCAGCTCGCAAGCAAGATTGACAGTCTTGTGCCCGGCATGCCGTGGGACGAGAACGTCAAGATCACGCCCCTTTGCGAGGACACCAAGCCCGGCTACATCAGAGAACTCATCACCGACGCGCTCGCCAAGGGCGCCCACATTGTCAACGGGACCGGCGGCCGCTGTTACCGCACGCTCTGCACGCTGTCAATCCTAGCGCCGGTCAACAAGCACATGAAAATTTGGAGCGAGGAGCAGTTCGGTCCCGTCA
The DNA here is from genome assembly GCA_033296875.1 of Achaetomium macrosporum. Lineage (NCBI taxonomy): Eukaryota > Fungi > Ascomycota > Sordariomycetes > Sordariales > Chaetomiaceae > Achaetomium > Achaetomium macrosporum. The sequence continues at coordinate 2,053 of MU860377.1, read as the reverse complement.
CGCCTGTGGCTGTCTACTCCGATGTGCAGGAACCTATCGACTGGGTGTCGCAAAGCGAGTACGGCCTGCAGTGCGCGCTGTTCGGGTACGACGAGGCACTCCTTGGCCGCCTGGTCGACGCGCTGGCTTACCATGTCGGGCGTATCAACATCAATACGCCGGATCAGCGGGGTCCGGATGTGTTCCCCTTTACGGGGCGGGGAAATTCGGCGCTGGGGATCCTGAATGCGACAGAGGCGCTGAAGTTTTTCTCGGTGCCGACAATGGTGGCAGCTAAGACTGATGACGAGCGGAGTGTCAAGACGCTAATGGCATTGGATAAAGGAGATAAATGCAGTGTGTTATTCGGAGCGAACTAAGAGTGTAACGGGCTGAGCCCGAAGTAGGCCTCGGCGACCCTCGGCCACCCTAACCCTGAACTCTTGACCCCTGAACCGCTGGACGAAGCTATTCCCAGATCGCACCCCGGCGCGCCCGGACCACCGGGCCCGCCTCGGCTCATAAGCGGTTCATCGACCGCCAAGTTGTCTCGTCTTCCTTTTCTTTCTTCAAGCTCAGTGTACTCGTAGAGTCGTCATCAACCAGTTGCAAATATACTCGTTGAGACCGTTACACTGAGAGGGACAATCCTGGTTGAAGGTGAAAACACAAGGGGTAATGGTTCGGTGAAGCCAAAAGGTTCCCAACAATGCTTGTCGCAATGTCTGCACTTGGGTGTCTGGCCATTGTGTGACCTAACCTTCTAACTACTAGTCAGGTAAGTAACAAGGGCATAAGTCATAGACTCAAGTGGTGTTGATGGTTTGGGTGGCCCCGTCTTCACTATCACGTAAAGTATCGACAAAGCCGCTCATCCATCTCCGCAGCAGGCAGATACGTAGTGTAAGCACCGCAGTGCGTCCGCGGCATCTCGACAGCGTTGATGGCAATGACCGTTGCCGCCCCCAGGTACCACACGACCGTCCATCCTACATACCATGTAGAGTTCATGCACGTGATCGCGACGTCGTCGGCCCGCTTCCGGTAGAGAAAATAAGGGAAAAGAATGACCATGACGCCCATCAGGCTGTGGTAAAGAAAATGCAGCGCTACGTTTGAGGCGGGATTTGAACGGCTGAAGGTGAAGCCGTGGGCGATGTGGTAGATCTGGCCGACGAAGATGGCGAAATTGAGGCTCATCACTGCAGTGCGCCAGACGATTGCTTTGGGATGCGTCTGCCTCTCAAATGGCGTGGGCTTGGGCCCGGGGCCCTCCGCCCCCTCAGCAGCGGGAATGGTGCCGTTGCTGCGGGAGCTTTTGGTGCATAGGCTCGCCGCTCTGGTGCGCTGTTCGGTGAGTTCGAAGGCCGGAGCGGGCGCTCTGGGACCCTCATCACGCCCAGTACCGCCTCGGCCGTCACGAAAAGCAAATTCCTGGGTGATCCAGAATGCGGGCGCAAGGCGGAAGAGCGAGGCAACGGCGATGAGGAAGAACACCCTGGCCACGCCCTGGGCCAGGAGGACACCAGAGGAGCCCACTTCGATGAACTCGTACAGCGCTTGAGAGCATCGGATAAGCACGACCATGGTGCCGAGCATGGGCACCGATAGGATGGGGGTTCGCGTGTACGGTGGCGGTCTCTGCAGACGGTGAAGTTGCTCCTCCGTCTCTCGCTCCGTCGAGCTCCACTGTTTGCCATCCCAGAACATGGTGCAGGTCGCCGCCATCCGCCCCGGGGTCCATTCGCGGCATCGCAGTCGCCGATCGCATATGATAAAGTATCGCCATAAGATGCTGAGGAGATTATAGAGTGCAATATAGCAGTGCCAGGGGATGGATTCGTCGGCGAGGTTGACGATGGTTGGCACCCCGACCAGGACGTGGGTGGCCCACGGCGCCAGGCACTGCGTGAGCTGGGCGAGCCACTCGTTGAACTGGATGTTTTGGGATTGCAGGTGGATGCCGTACGCTTCAGCGTTGAGAGGCGCCATAGCGAGATGTGGGGAGGACAAGGAGACTACCGCAGCGGGGTTTTGAAGGGGGTGAGAACGCTAGTTTACAGCGCTATGATAG